>PVIU01007380.1:0-92266 GCA_004026605.1 Ondatra zibethicus
TAAGAACACCCCAGGATAAGCTACAAGGTATAGAAACTAGATATGTGATCAACACTATGTTGTTGCTTGTGTGCATGCCCATGTGTAATGGGCTACAGGTCTTTACTGTTGCCCCAGAAGGCTCACAAAATTTCTGGTCAGCCATAGCACTCGGGCTCAGTTCTACAGTTAATATTTGCAGACGGCAAAATAAAAAACTCTGCCCTTGGGCCCAACCTGAATCTAGCATGGGAATGAAGCTCTCAGAATCACAGGCCCTCTGTATCTACTCCAAAAAGAACTGAATTCCTACCTCAGAGCTCACTCACTTTCAGTTTTGTGAAAGCCAGCAGAAAGGATGAGTCAGAGAATAATCATAAGACTCTCACTAACTTGTCTCATTAAGTGTATCAAAAGTTTTTTAAAAATGTAAATTTGAAGCTGGGCATAGTGGCGCACATCTTTAATCCCAGCACTCTGGAAGCAGAGACAGGTGGATCTCTGAGTTTGAGGCCAGCCTGGTCTACAGAGTAAGTTCCAGGACATCCAGAGCTACACAGAGACACTTTCTCAGAACACCTAAACAAATAAGCTTCAACAAGATCTAATTCTTTACCCAAATTAACATGTAAATTAACAAATGAGAGCTGAGACATTTCTCTTGTAACATTCTAAAATGCCCAATCCCTTGATCATCCCTTACTGTAGTAGCCACAAGAAAGACAAATGCACACCTGTTTTGCCTGTGTGAACTTGGATGTCCTTCTACATGGCCCGCCTAGCCTGGCTGCCTAGAAACAAACCAAAGGCTGAGCTAGGGAAAATACACCAAGTTCCTTTTGGAATGGGGCCTAAAATATACAGTTGCACAATGAAGGAAACAAGTTGAATCATGAATGAAACATAATGAATACTTGATGAATGCAGCCCAAATCCAGTGAGAAAATATGACCAAAAGTTTTTCTTTAAAATCATACAACTACTTAAGGTGTGGTTCAGTGACATAGAGAATTTGCCTAGTATGGTAAAGAACTGAGTTCAATGGTTCAGCATTGTAAAACAAAATGAATAGTATCTTTCAAATGCTTGTGAATTTTTTTTTCTTATATGACCTAAAGAATTCTCTACAATAGAGTAGTAAAGTGGCTCAGCAAGTAAGAGCACTTGCTGCTCCTGCAGAGGGGCCTGGATTCACAGTTCCAGCACTCACAACCACCTCTAACTCCACAGGAGATATAAAAATCCTCTTCTGACCTCTACGGGCTCCTGCATGCATTAAGGTGCACACAAATACACTCAAATACACACATATAAAAAAATTTTTTTTAAATTTATGAATTCATCCTGAACCTTAATAAAGTACATAAATTTGCTGCTTGTGCTTAAATGCCAGGCAAAGATTAAGCTGTGTTGTTGCAAAGTTTGGAATACCAATAGGAAACAGCTTATTAGCTAACAAATCTGTCCAGAATTTAGAGAAAGCAGCCCACATTTTCGTGGCAGTCATTAAATGCAGGTGAAATTTCTATGCAAAGTCTAAATCGCTAATACTTATAGGCACTAAACATGCTTACACATATACCTCTTGTTAGTGTATGTTGCCCCAATTGCACCTTTAAACACCACCCATACCCACACCTTAGCAACTTGACCAAAATGGCTCTTTTACAAGACCTCAAGTCTTTACAGGTCTCCATTGTGCCCCATAAACACTGTCCAATTGGCTAATTTACTATGGCCTGATAAATGACTTAGTATATCAGCAGAACACCTCTGCCCAGATAAAGTAAGCTTATGAGAAAGAAACGTCACTGTTATCTTGAAAGATTAAGCTCCGGTGCAGTTTTGTTACTGATACACATGTCACTCAGTATAGGAACTCCCATGGCTAAGGAGATGATTTAGTGTATAAAATACCTGCTCTGAACCTCTGTACAGATCCCTAGCACCCATATAAAAGCTAAGCACAGAGCATGTTCCTATAATCCCAGCACAGGGGAGACAGTGCTTTCTAGAACCCCAGGGCTTTCTAGGCAGCTAGTCTGGCTGCATGGACCAGCTCCAAATTCAGTGAAAGATCTTGTCTGAAAAAAAGAAGGTATGGGGGGGCTGGAGTGATGACTTTGTGTCTAAGAACAATTGCTGTGCAATCACGAGGAATTCAATTCAGAGTCCTCATTTGAGAGACAGATAGAGAAGAGGCAGAGTCTGGAGACATAGCTCAGTGGTTAAGACTGAATACTAACTACTCTTACTGAGGTTTGCCCCCAACATCATCTATCCAGTAACTCACAACTGACTTTAACCCCAGCTCCAGAAGATCCAAAAGCCTCTTCTATCCTCCATAGGCACCTAAATTCACATGACTATATTCGCTCTCATTTGTGCCAACCCCCCCACCTCCTCCCTCCCTCCCTCCCCCCCACACACAACTATGGACATGTAAGCACATGTGTGCATACATACAAAATAATTTTAAAAAGAACTTCCTGAAGCACAGAATGTATCTAAGATGCTACTTAAACACTCATTTAGCACAGAACATCAAATAGAATAGGGAAGGAGAGCTACCTTTTTAAAGTAATCTGTGTTCCCTATAAGACCATTAACTAACCAAGCGGTGGCATAAGCCTTTAATCCCAATACTCAAGGGAGAGGCAAGTAGATCTCTAAGTTTAAGGCCAGCCTAATCTACAGAGTGAGTTCCAAGATAGCCAGGATACATAGAGACACTGACCTGGAGAGATGATTAATGGTTCAATGGTTAAGGGTGCTGTTGCCACCCAGCACCCAGATGGTGGTTAACAACTACCTGTAATTCTAGTTCCAGCAGATGTGAAGCCTCTGTGACCTCTACAGGTACCTGCACTCATGTGCACATGGTCATACACTCACACTATCTGTTTGTTTGTTTGTTTGTTTTTTGGTTTTTTGAGACAGGGTTTCTCTGTGGCTTTGGAGCCTGTCCTGGAACTAGCTCTTGTAGACCAGGCTGGGCTTGAACTCACAGAGATCCGCCTGTCTCTGCCTCCCGAGTGCTGGGATTAAAGGCGTGCGCCACCACCGCCCGGCCTGAAAAAAGCAGATATCCTTATCTTGGCTACAGTACTGACTATAGGACCTAACAGGTGTAATTAAAAAAAAGGGGGAGAGGGAAAGATCAAAACTATTGTGGCACATACACACTTTCATAAGCAGAAGTAAAACTAGGTTATCTAATTATGATTAGAGGATTTTAACCAATTCTGGTGTCAAATCATTAACTCTGCAACATATTAGCACTAAGGAAACTAGGAGAAAATATGAGGGTTGACTTATAATTACCCCAAGAAAACAAATTAGGCTGGGCTGAGAGTCTATGACAGCCTCAGTTGTAATGTTCATATCATCACAGTATGGCATGCCATAGTCCAGATCCCTTAAAGAGCACAATGTAAACTTCTTACAGGTCAGGGGATCTGAGAGAGCATAATTTCAGAAACATGAGGAGATGATGAGCAGCTTGTAATAGTGGAAGGGGAGTATTCAGTTGGTGAGCAGCATGGTGGTTCATATCTTTCTTTAAACTCACTCCTGGGGAGGCAGAGACAGGCAGATCTCTGAGTCCAGGCTAACCATGGCTACATAGCAAGATCTGTTGAAAAACCACAGTCACTTGGTAGGAAAAAAATACTGACATTAATAAAAATTGACACTTCCACACATACAAATTGAGTTTCTAAGGAAATGGAGAAGTTCCCAGAAGGGACAACATGTTAGGATTTAGCCTAAAAGTGATACTGAAGACATATACACCATGTCATCAAGTCCCACCAAGATCCTGGCCCCATGTAGATTCAGCAAGTTAAAGACCCTGAAACCTCTCTGCTTCAACATCCCAGGCAAAGATGGAGGTGGGGAGATGACTACTACACACAGCAGCTGTGCAAAGAGCAGGGTGCCAGAACGGACTCTCTTATATTGTGATGTCTGAAGCTATGAGGCGGATACCTCCACTGAGAATACAGAACGAAGTACTAACTACCACCTACAACAAAAGACCTGCTTATATTTGAGGAAACAGTTACTGCAGTAATCCTCAGGGGCTTTCTTCCCTCAAGTTTTGCATACTCACTTCACAAACAGGACACTTAAAGGCCAAGCTTCCTAGCTTAGCACCCACCTGGTTTAAAACCCTTCCACTGTAAGACACAAAGGCAAAAGTGAGATTTTAACTAATGAGAACCTTCATAACAAGGATGACTTCTGAGCACACTTTAAGACTCTCTGCATTAAAAGAAACTGCAAATATCTCACCCTACTGGATGAGTATAAAAAAGGTTTCCAGGGTCACATTTGCACTTCATTCATCTCAAGGAATTCACACACACAACAAATGAAAAGGACTATGAAGCGGCCACTCCACCCTGTGGCAAACTTCTACCTTCTTCTGTCAAGACTAACGAGACAAAGTACGGTGAGTGCTGAAAAGTACATTCACTTATTATCAATCCACAGCGAGAATTTTTAAAAAACAAAGCCATAAGTCAGAAGGGGATTTGTTGAGGAAAGGGTAGAAAAAGGTAAGGAGCAAGTAGTGTAGGGGTATGACCAGTATATATTATATACATATATAAAAATCAACAAATATAACATTTTAATTAAAAATTCACGCAATTGGTTTTGTGTGTGTGTGTGCAAGCACAAATAAGAAAAGTTCATATCAGTGTCTTCCTCTCCACCTTTAAATAATAAGACTCAGAGTACACTGATTCAATTAGACTAGTTAACCACTTTTTCCTGGGGGTTCCCACATCTTCACCTCTTGAGTACTAGGATTATAGGCCACCACCCCTTCCTACCAGCATCACCTACACAGGTGATGAGGAGCAAAACTTACATACAGCAAATTTTTTTTATCCATTGAGTCATCTCTCCAGCCCCAAAGCATATCTAATTGTTTTGTTGTTGTTTTTGTTTTGGCGCTTTTCAAGACATCGTTTCTCTCTGTAGCTTGGCTGTCCTGGAATTCGCTCTGTGGGTCAGAATGGGCATGAACTCAGAGACTGGCCTGCCTCTGCCTTGCAAGTGCTGAGGGTGCTGGGTCTAAAGGTGCAACCACGCTTGACCATCAAACTGTATGCTTAAAGTACATATTATGCTTTTCATGTCAACTAGACCTCAATAAAACGGGGGTGATGTACCAAGGAGTACAAATTCCCTAGTTTGTAATGTACATAAATGCTGGTTCCAACCAGGAAGTACCAATGAGAAGCATAAGGTTTCTCACAGTCACCCAAAATGAATTCACAAACGGAAAATTCACAAAGCAACAAATAAAAGGAGTCCACTCCTTGGCCACAAGTCAAAAAAGTACCAAGTATAGGGAGTTCTAAGAGCAAAAGAAAAAAAAAGAGAAAAAAAAAAAAAGACTAACACTGCCAGAGCAAATTTTGCCATTTGGTGTGGTTTTGCTTGGTTTCAACCAAGGCCAAACCCATCCATGCATAGGAAGACTCTCATTGATGCCATCCCTGAAAGGAACCATAGACAAACAGCAGTTTCTCTCTGGTGGAGGAACAGCCTGAACAGAAAGTGTACACTAACCCAATAACAGACTTTCTAAATGGCAGAGCCAGTTCAGATCCCACTGACATAGTGAGGCCCAGGTAGGACAGGACTCTGGGTACATGAAGACTAGACACACACAGAATTTACCTCATGACACAGGAGAGAAAGAATACAAGATCGGGAACATGATGCGGAAGACTCCCAAAACTATGCAGGCCAGTTGTGCCAGGACAACCTCAGAACAGGAAGAACTGTCACCATAAGTGTGCTAAGAGAACAAGGGAGACATATCACTTGGCTGACCTCACTATCATTCAGCAGAATTGCCTAACAGGTCAGCAGCAGTTCAAGAAAGTAAAAACAAGCGGGTATGATGGAAACTTTAAATCCCAGCACTTTGGGAGGCAGAAGCAGGCAGATCTTTGTTGAGTTTGAAACCAATCTGTTCTACAAAGTGAATTCCAGGCTACATCCAGGGGGCGATGGAGGGAGGGGGACAGAGAGAGAAAGAGAATGAGAGAACACACATAGCAGTGAGAAACTGTGCTCTGGCCTGGGTAATGCCTCCAACACCAACTGTGGTGGCTATCCTTGGTTGTCAACTTGATTAAATCTGGAATAAACTAAAACACAAAAATGGAGGGCACATCTGTGAGACATCCAGCCTCATGAACTGAACAACTGATTGTTGGACCTTTGGTTCAAAGACAGCCATTGCTGGATTAACTGGACCAGGGCCTGTAAGTCATTCTAATAAATCCCCATACACACACACACACACACACACACCACACCACACCCTTTAGATAGATAATTGGTAGGTAGACAGACAGACAGACAGACAGACAGATCAACTGATTCTGAAAGTTCTGTTAGTCTAGAGAACCCTAACATACCAACTAAAAACCTAAAGAGGGTTTAAGAGATAATTTGGAGGTTGAGCACTTGCCCACCAAGAGGCAAGGTCCCTCAATCTATCACCAGCATTACTAAAAATACGAGGGGTAGGATGAAGGAATATCAAAGACAAGATCCATCTCCAATTATAGATACCAATAGCTGAAGTTAATGTTAAGACAAAAATGTTGTGAAATAGAGTTTAATAGTCATGCACTGATAAAAAATAACCTGGCATGCCCCCCTTCAATGTCAACATTTTCTGAGCTCTCTGTGCTTAGAAAACAGTCAAGTTGTTTGAAGACTTTCTCTAGGTAAGACTTGGGGAAACCCTTAGGTGTAAATGAATGGCAAGAAAAGGGTGCTGCCAAATAACATATTTATGACAATTATTTAAAGCAAACAAAAACTACATTAATACTGGACTGCTTTAACAGAAATCCACTAAATTTTCAGCTCACTGATCTTTGTAGTTCTCTTCACATATAAGGTATCTGTATCATTTTTAAAAAAAATTTATTATGTAACTTTGTGTGTACATAAAATTAACATTTTATGCTTTGCCTGCATGTACGTGTATACACCACATGGTGTCTGATGCCAGAGGAGGTCGGAGCAGCACTGAACTCACAGATGGTTATGAACCACACCATGTTGGATGCTGGAAACAGAAGTAAGTGTTCTTAACCATTGAACCATTGCTCCAACCCCACCATCTGGTTTTGTAAAGATTTAAATAACTACATTCCTTTGTTTGCATATCATATTTAACTACTTTTACTCAAGATGTTACAGAGAATGTATGTCTTATTAATAAAACTGGACTCTGTCCAACTGAATAGCTGATACTCAAACTAGACACAAAAACTAGAGGAAACTCAAAATATCAGTTCACACTGTAATGATCTGTCTTGTCCCTTTAAGAGACAAGCCACGCCCACTCTCTCCCATGTCTGCTGAGGCAGGAAGATCTTCATTCCTGCTTGCAGCCTGAGTCTCTTCCTTCCAGTCTCCGTCTCTCTCTCTCTCTCTCTCTCTCTCTCTCTCTCTCTCTGCCTCTCTGCTCTTCTCCCCTAAATAAATATCCAACCTCACTGCATTGGTGTGCCTATCCATGTCTCTGTCTCTTGCCTGGCCGGGACCAGGCGCCTTCAGTGACCTGCGGTGTTGCAGTGTGGTCTCATTGAGTGCCCATCTGTCTCTCTGCGCTTTGGGGACCTGCAGCGTGGTCTCATGGCCTGCTGCAGCCACTGGGGATCCTGCAGCATTTTTAATTAATCCATTACTGGTGCAGTCCATTACACACACAACTCTGGATCTATCTAATCCCTGTTTAGGTGATATACTAGAGGTGATTAGAGTCTTGATGGATATTGGAAATGCAATCCATATGGATGGCAGAGGAAAATGCAAGCTGCATCTTTTATGTTCTAATTTTTTACAAGATTCACAAGAAATTTCACAAGAAATATGGTTAATACAAAAATTTAAATATTTAACTCTTAGGAACAACATTCTATAGAAATTAACCATTTGTGTAACTTTATTTTCTTGGTCTCCAAGCTACTAAGGTTTCTATTCAAACCCAAATGAGTATATATAAAGCTCCTGCCTCTACTAAGAAATTCACTGTGGAAAGCTATTATTTTTTACACATACTCTCTTGCAAAACAATGATGCCATTTTTAATTCCTTTGAACCTTAGTACTCACAAGGCTTCAGTTGTTTTGGAAACAAGCTTTCTAGAATATGACTCCAAGAAGCACACCTACAACAGTAACAGTATGACAACAGGTCCCCACAAGGAGCTGTGGGTATCACATAGCACAACAAAGGGAGGTGCCTGGCCTGTGAAGAGTCTGCATCTTAGCAATAAGGTCAAACAAACCTTTGATGAAAGACAAAAACCAAAGGGAGATATGCAATTTGCAGGACATCTAGGATTGTGGAGCCTGGCAAACACTTGCTTTCCCTAAAGGAAAAGCAACATAAGGAGAACAAGTTTCAATAAGCTGACATAGGCTACATGACCATTGTTAGGGTTCACAGGATGAGACTTACACGTCTAACAATGCATTCCTGAGGCTGAAAACAGGGACAACTGAAGCCACAGAACAGAACAAGCACATCTGCTTCACAGGAGATTTTTAAGAGGTCCTAGTGCTCAAGACTTAAAGATAATGAACAACCCCCCAAAGGGGCAGTGGCAGCTAGGTGATGGCTCAGCGATAAGAGTGCTTGCCTAACCTGGCTTCATATCTAGCACTGGGAAAAGATAAAGGGGAATGGGGGAAGAAAAACAACCCTGAGAAACTCTGAAGGCAGTACTCATCCACTTAGGGCTACTGTGTAAAGTGCAAAAGAGCTTCAGTATGACAAGTCCAACCCAACTCAACAATAAAAAAGTCAAGGCCAGGCACAGAACAAACCTTTACCCCAGCACTTGGGAGACAGGGAAGCAGGCATCTCTGAGTCTGAGGCCAATTATTTCTGCCTACTTGCAGAGGGAACACATGGAGAAATGACTTGCACAGCTCTCACAAACTCTGGTTAGAAAATGAATCCTACTACCACACGGTAACCACCATTCACAGAGGCTAGCTCTGTGTGTCCCCAACTGTGTAAAATGTATATGCAGAGAAAGAAGGTAAATTCAGTAGGTCAGAGAGGCCTGAGACTACAGTAAAGAGTCCAGGCACACAAGGTAGGAAGCACCAGGTACAAAGCCAAAAATTAATAGACAAATTCTAATACTACCATGTAGACAACAGGCATGGGTCCCAAAGAACAGCCTCCATGGTCCCTTCCTCAAGCAACCTCTATTGAGAGAGGTCAAAAGAGACCATCTGTCTCCTCAACCCACTTCACTATAGTACTCAGAGATTCTTATTTTTCTACTCAGCACCCACTGAAGTCAAACTCACAACAGAATAAATAGCAAGATACAGAAATCTAAAATATTCTCTTTCCAAGACCTCCATTGTCACCCTCAATTCCCCTCAGAAAAGAGAATACTCTCTAAGGCTTGCCCTAGACTTCAAACTCCTATTCTAAGAGAAAGTGCACAATGGAAAGACAACCATTCCAGCAGGTGTTCCCACAAAACTCATTCTGGGCTGAACAAAACCCAGATTGTCTGTGAGGCCCAAGGTGTCATCCACAACAGAACTCAACAGAACTACAGAGCTCAAGGCTGTTTCTGTTTATGGGGAACACAGGTCCAAACATTGCTTGAAAAGAAGTAGACTTGTCAGGGAACATATTTTTCTCTTCTATGCAAGCAACCACTTGCCATGTGGTTATTCTAAGCCAATAAGACCAAGATATGAGTCAAGTAGTCACCTAAGTATCAAAATAGAACTGAAATCAGAACAATACACCCACCACCACACCCTACAAAGATACAAAAACTAAGCCTTAGACATTACTCCAGTCCACAGTAAGAAGGGAAGCGGGGATGTTACAGAGGAAGAAATAAATGTGATAAGGTACACCAAATGTGTCCTACGGCAGAAAGAAGACATTAGGAAAAGCCTGAGATATTCTAATAAGTTAAGAGTTAACACTAATGTCTCAATGCTGGCTTCTTAGCTCAGACCAAGGCAGCATGTAGGATGGCACCAATTATAGAAAGATGGGTGAGAATTATGTAAGAATTCTGCTATTTGTACAATTTTTCTCTAGATTTATGTTTTTTGGAAATAGAGTATTTTTTTAAACAAATTACCAGGCATGTAAAAAAAAAACAAAACTGAGTTGGGGGGGATGGACACCAAAGAGTCCAGAGCTGACACAAATGTCAAAATTAGGAGAAGTGGTCTTGAACAATATAAACACACTCCCATATTCAAAATATAAATAACTAGAGACATAAAGGATATAAAGAAAAGTAGACTGAAATGAATCTCTGAGAGGAAAATGACCTTGTGAGATGAACATTCAGGAAGGATCACAGGGCTTAAAGCCACAGCACACCACCCTTCTAACCTGCACACTGAGGCGACAGATGCCACAGCAAGCAAGAGACACTAAGGAGGGGGACAACTCCAGCATTGCAACATACATGGAGACTGAAAGCAGGAAAAAAGAAAACAGTGGAAATAAAAACAGGAAGTTTTCATATTTTTATGATAACTATGAACTGAGAATCTCAAGGGCATAGAATATAAAAAAGCACATTGCTTGGCAGGGGGAGGCATGGCACATATTAAGAGAAGCGAGAGGATGAAGCCAAGCAGAGAGGAAAGAAACAGTTGAAGACAGGTCCCCTTAACACTCCTGGCATTGCTGGTGGGAATGCAAGCTGGCACAGCTTTGGATGTCAGTATGGTGATTTCTCAGAAAATTAGGAAGCAACCTTCCTCAAGACCCAGCAATGCCACTTTTGGATATACCCAATAGATGCTCACTCATACCACAACGACATGTGCTCAACTATGTTCAGAGTAGCACTGTTTCTCATAACCAGAATCTGGAAACAACCTAGATGGCGCTCGACCGAAGAATGGATAAGGAAAATGTGGAACATTTACACAATGGATTACTACACAGTAGAAAAAAATAATGACATCTTGAAATTTGCAGGCAAATGGATGGATCTAGAAAACATCATACTGAATGAGGTAACCCAGACCCATAAAGAAAAATATCATATCTACTCACTCATAAGTGGGTTTTGGACATAAAGCAAAGAAAACCAGCCTACAAATTACAATCACAGAGAACCTAGACAACAATGAGGACCCTAAGAGAGATGTTCGTAGATCTAATCTACATGGGAAGTAGTAAAAGACAAGATCTTCTGGGTAAATTGGGAGCATGGGGACCATGGGAGAAGCTTTAAGGGGAGAGGAAGGGAGGGGTGCAGAAAAAATGTATAGCTCAATGAAATCAACTAAGAAATAAGACAGGTCCCCTTAAGAAATAGTGTAAGCACAAAGCTTGAGGAACAGAATGTGTGCGGTCCTAAGAAGAAATATTCATAGAACATCTTCCACACGCAAAAGCAATGGGAAGCTTGCAAAACACTGTGACTACAACTAAAACCACTGTGTTCACTTTAAAGACATGGACACACCGATTATCTCAATAAAAGACACACATGCACACGTGCAAGTACATAAAGACATGCCCATTCAAAGGAGTAGACTGTCAGAGGGGAGCTTTTTAAAATTTATTTATTGTGCATTGTTGTTTTGTTTGTGTAAGGGTGTCCAGTCCCCTGGAACTGTAGTTACAGACAATTGTGAGCTGCCATGTGAGTGCTGGGAATTGAACCTGGGTCCAGAGGGGAGTTTTTAAGCCAGCACACTTAGAAAAAGACAAGGAAATAAAAATCAGTAAGACAGAAATTGCCAGTATCTGAAGTATAGTAAGCTGAGGTGCACTACTTGAACAACAGAATTTTTAAGTGGATTTCTGTCTGTTTTTCGTGTATTTTCTACACTCAGTAAAAAGTGGAAGTATGATTGTCATCATCCTCCATAAAGTTCAGAAGCACCTACAGGGGCAGGAGCAGGTCAGAACCAAACCTGCCCCTACCTGAAGCTGGAGGACTAAGCTGCTAATGCAGAAACTGTAATACAGCTGGTCCAGCAGAGAGCAAGCTCACAGGTGCCCTCCCATAGGTCATCCACAATCCTACAAACTGTACCTCCTATTCACAAAGAAAGCCCCACTGCAGGGAAGGGAAGGACAAAGATTTTAACCTATTCCATAATGTAGGCAAGAAAATGCTGTGTAACTGCCCTCCTTGTGACCTAATTTGCATCTAAGGCAATCCAGTCAACTATCTTCAGCCAGTTCTCTGCCTGTTCCCTAAACCCAAAATTTCCTTTTTACTCTACGGCTATTTCTTCAAACTTTACCTATAATAAACAAACAAAGAAAAATCTACTCAAGTGCTATTCATTGATGGAGCCTTCCACAAGCCTAGATCTAGTCACTCTTCATCCAACATTTCCTAAGAGATCTTGACTAACTCCGTGAAGTTGATACATTCTTGCTACATCTACACATCTGGAGGGCAGAGTATGTATCTTCTGAACACTGAGAAGTTTTCTGCCACACTTGCAGTTTTCTTTTCCTTATGTAGCATGGTGGTGCTTACCTCAGAAGATCTCTAAGGATTACAAGAGAGGCAACACCCCATGATACCAAGTAGGAGACATTCTAAATGCAGCTCTTTGTACACAGTAGATAATAAATGCTTACAAACGTGAGGAAAGAGATCAAAAGATGAGAGTAACCATTTTTACTTCTTTAGTTGTACTGAGACAGGGTCTAACGTAGCCCTGGTGGGCCTCAAATTGACTGAGGCAAAGGATTAAAATTGAAGTTCTGATACTCCATTTTCCACCTCTAGAGTGCCTGAGATTATATTACAGGTTGATATGCCTCCATCATCCCCATTTCAGGCAGTGCTATGGATCAAATAAAACCAGGGCCTCTGGCATGCCAGACTGGTGGTCTTCCTGCTAATCTCATCCATAGAAAGAAACACCAGCATTTGCCTTTATCCCATTATGGGAGGGGTGTGTGTGAGTGTGTGTGTGTGTGTGTGTGTGTGTGTGTGGGTGTGTGTGTGTGTGGGTGGGTGTGTGGGTGGGTGTGGGTGTGTGGGTGTGTGTATGGGAGGTGTGTGTGTGGGTGTGTGTGTGGGTGTGTGTGTGTGTGTGTATGGGAGGTGTGTGTGTGTGTAGGTAAACCTCTGACCAGCCTGGGCTACACAGAGAGACCCTGTCTCAAAAACAAAAAGACTACAACCCACACTCAGTTGTTACTAAAAAATAATCTCTGATATCTCCCAAGTCTGCTACCAATCTCAGAAATCTGAGCACATCTCTTAATATACTAAAAGCCAACTCTTCCACAGGAGTGAAATGTTTTCTCCCTCCTGTTACATTAAGCCTGAAAAGACCAAGTCCATACATGCCAGTCATACTTGACAATAAAACACTTATATATACGATAATGTTAAATAACACTGCACATTATTTTTACACAATACATGACCGAAAGAGTTAAACGCAAGTTTCCAGGACTATTTTTTTCAAGATTCACTTATTTTACTTTATGCCATGAACATTTTGCCTGCATGTATGTATTGGCACCACAGGTGTGCCCGGTGCCAAGGTGATCAGTAGAGGGTGTTGGATCCCCTGGAACTGGAGTTAAAGACAGTTCTGACCCACCATATGGGTGTTGGAAATCCAAACTGGTTCCTCTGCAAAAGCAGCAAGAACTCGAAACTGCTGAGCCATTTCTCCAATCCAGTCAGCTAAATTTTAAATCCCATGGTTCCTTTGAGTTGGTATCAACAGGTTCCAGAAACGCTGGAAAGCCTCAAGGTCCCCAAATAGGTCAGATACCTTGGTACTACACATAGAAAATAGCTTGAGTGAAAAAAGATCTCTAGGCCAGCAAATGAACATTACATTTTAAGAGACTACAACCCACATGATATTTTTATCTGAATTTTTTTATAAAACAAAAACAAATTACTAAAGCAAATGTCAGGCTAAGCTATAGGGCAATACCTAGAAAAAGCCACAAGCAGGTACCAACACTGATCCACAAAATGAAGTGCAATTAATTTTGAGGCATCTTCTAAGAGGAAGAATTATGTAAGCAAAGAAAACTGGATGAGACACAGGGAGTGGCTATGAGATGCCAGTAGAATGGTCTCCATAGTCCCAGAAGAAGAGTTCATTTAAAAAGGAACTAACCGTAGATGTTACATAAGCAATCCATCCTACACTGCAGAGAAACTGTTTCCTACTGGTATGCAACAAAACCAATATCAAAAAGAAAAAGTAGCTCTAATGTCAATAAACAATTAAGGACATGTACAGTCAGTCTCTGAACCTGAAAAACAGAACAGTTCTACCAGAAGACTACTAGGAGGTAACTCGACCAGGGACCCACAGCATAGATAGCCTGCTGAAACTATACACACTGATAAGCACATTCAATATACATTAGAGAGATTAACAAATACATATTCTTCTAAATGAATGAAATTTTTATTATTAAATTTGTGTGTGCACACAAGCCATGGTGCACACTTGTGTAAGTTAGAGAACAACTTTTGGGTGTTAGCACTCAACGTCCACCATGTAAGTTTGGCGAGTTGACCTCTGGTCTTCAGGCTTGGCGACAAGTGCCTTTTTTACCTACTGAGCCATATGGACTGCCTAGGTGTAGAATTTTAAAAGATTGTCAACAAGCATACAGACTGAGCAGCTCAATATAGCTGTCTTCAAAGTGTAGTCCAAGAACCATTGGGGAGTCTCCAAATTAATTCAGGGAATCTACAAGTTTGAGAAATTTTTGGAAACAACAGATTTCTACTGGGGTGACACCTAAACAGATAATCCAATCCACTGAAAGGTAGCCAGTTTTACAGCAGCCCAAATTACATAAAAAGACCCACTGAAAAGAAGGGAGAATTGGAGAAAAGAAGAAGACAAAGACGGGGAAGGGAAGGGAGAGGAGGGAAAAAGAATCTGTGATAAACCAGTATCTTTCCTGAATGCACAAAACACTGTCTTCATTTGTCTTACAGGGTACCTACACTGCTTCAATCACTTAGGCAGGACCTCTTTTTCCTTGGGAAATAAATACCCTCCTTCCATCAAAGAGTGACTGGGTACAAATTTCATTTGCATAGGGGCTGGCATAAGCTTTCTGAAAAACAAACAGGAGATGACTACTTCTAGAAACACCCAGTCAGTCTAATGTACTTAAATGAAAAGTTTTGAGAAAAACTGAGTTTAGTAAACCATCCACAATGGGCAGATAAGTCTGGCACTTTTCTGGAATCGCCGCCATCCACTCACCAAAAAAATACAGTAGCATCTGGATATGTGATTGACTCTGCTAACCTCATTCGATAAGACCACTGCATTGCATGGATCACTGGTCTTGTTGGTACCGCCATTAGGGAGTTCTCTGTGAGTTCAATCGAGTTTCAGGACAGCTAGAGCTATCCTGAGAAACCCTATCTCGAAAAAACAAAACAAAAACAGAACAAAAATAAAACCATAAACAAAAAAGATCCATACTCATCATCTAAGGCCCAGAAAAGAAACCCTGAAATGCAAGCAGGGCACCAACATTTCTTAGAAAACTTTCAAAATTATGCTCAAAATACTCTTCCATTGTGTGTATGGTTTTTGGTATAACAAAACTGAACTCGGAAGCTGATATGATAATATGGCAGTCTTCTAATAATCCCTAAATCCAAACATTATGGGATTTGTAAAATTTTAAAAGAATAGATCTCTATGCACTAACTTTTTGTTTGGGAAATTAGTTACTTTAAATATGAATGTTTTACTTACAACAGGCAATGAATGGGTTTAGTGTAGCTGTTTTTAAATGGAATTTGTATAGAACTTTTTCATATACCTGCACAATCAAAAGTTCTGTGGGCTTCCTCCACGAAAAGGCCTATGGCGTGGGAGCAGGGGCATTATAAGGAGATGCCCACTTTTGAGTTTTACTAGTGACAAGACCACTTACATATTGAACTCCTTGGATTCAGAGTAAATGCTGTCAACTGGAGGAGAGGAGAGAAAATATGTTCATACAAAATCTGAGCATTTCTCTGAAAATAAGCAACAGTTTTCCAGCTGCCAGGATTGAATCAACATCTGGAGGCAATGAAAAACAATTCATTTTGTCCTGAGGCCCTGTTTACATAACAAAACAGCATCTGGTAATCTAAAGTACAAATTCCTTAAGACTTGATATCATTATCACCTTGCATCCAATTTCAACATACCACCCATATTCCCATCTTGGACACCCCTGCAATCTCACCATAACAGTATTTATGATTGGAACCCTAACCCTAAGGTTCACAAATAAACCTACTCAACCCCAGCACTGACTTAAACAGCCCAATAGTGAACATGTTTCCTTCTCTAGAAAATGCTATAAACAAAAAAGATTTGTTAGTTATTTTATAACCCTCTATAGACAATGAATGCCATATTTGAGGAGTTGAGCAGTGTAGCACCCATCTGCAATTCCAGCACTCAAGAGGCTAAAGCCAAACCTCAAGGTTAGCATGAGCTACCTGGTGAAATATATGCCTCACCAAAAAAGACCAATATTAATAACATGTGGGCCTGGGGTGTATGTAGCTAGGTAATGGAACATTTGTCTAGTATGTCCAAGTTCCTGTGTTCTATCTCTGGCATTGCAAAACACAGATACAATGTTACATGCCAATAGTCCCAGGTAAATGCAAAATAAAGCTTTATATACAGTGTAATGCTTGTCTTATAAAAAGTAAACAACATATTCAAAATGTCTTATTTAAATGTTTCATTTATTTTAGGGGGTGATATATATGATCTTTTTCTCTCTTCCTTGTGTGTGTGCATAAGAAGGAATCAGTTTTTTCTTCCTTCCACCATATGGTCCTGGGGAAAGAACAATATTGTCAGGCTTGACAGTAGGCACCTTTACCTATTTTATTTGAGACACGGTCTTACGTAAGTCAAACCAGTTCATGAACTCATGGTATAAAACAAAGATGATGACCTGTAAACTCATCTTCTTGTTCCCTTCTTTGGAGGGGGAGGAAGAAGCAAAAAACTCAGGGCTTTGTGCATACCGAGCAAGCTCTCCATAAATTGAGCCACATATGCAACCCAACTGAATGGCTCCCATTGGCACATATATTTGAATGCTTGGTACCCAGTTGAAACTATCTGGGAAGAATTAGGGTGTGTGGCCTGGTTGGAGGAGGTGAGGCGTGTCACTAAGGGTAATCTAAGGTTTCAAATACCCAAGCCACTCCCAGATAGAGTGTGTTCCCTCTCCCCTCCTCTCTCTGTAGCTTGTGGATCATGTGTAAACACTCAGCTACTGCTCCAATAGCATGTCTGCCTACTGCCATGCTCCCCAACATGAACTAACCCACTGGAACAGTGAGCCACAAATTATATGCTTCCTTTTGTAAGATGCATTTTGCCAAAGTTACAGTAGAAAAGTAAAACAGCTTTTCTTTTTATACTGAATTTTATTTGCTTGTGTGACAAGTCAAACTATGTAACCAATGGAAAAATAGCATGTGGCTATTTGGAAACAGATCTTTGCAGGTAAATTCAAGAGGAGTTACGATCATGAGGGTGAACCCTAAACCCAATATAGCTGGGATTTTTTATAAACAGAAACTTTGTATACAGACTGGAAAAAGCCAAATATAAACAGATGCAGAGACTGGAAGGGGATACAGGAAGTTCTAAATAAATCAAGGAACACCAAAGACTGCTACCAACTTTTAGGTCAGACCTAGAACCTAGAGCATACTACCCTAGAAGTCCAAGTCCCACACTTCGCTTTTGGGTATTGTTGTCTTTGTTGGGGAGGGGGTGAGGTTGGTTCTCTAACCTTGAACTCCTGACCCTCATTCCTCTGCTTCTTAAGTGCTGGAATTAGAGGCATGCAGCATCATATGGCCAGCTGTTAATATTAACTCTTAACCCAAGTAAGACACAGTAAGATATCTGAGAACAGACAAATGTTTTAGCTGATTCTGATAGGGTGAAAAGATACAATTCATTACTCACTCTTAGTTCTAATACCAGTTCTAGATGACCACAAGTATTTTTTGCCACAGACCACCCCCATAATAGTCAAAATGTTGTTTCTCATTTGTTCATAGTTTACAACTATTTGGAACAAACAGGATTAGCAGTGTATGAGAGCATGAAATACTATTAGCTGAAAGAAGTAAAGGGCTGGCAAGGAGTAATGCAAAGTTTCAAGGTTTTCCTTAGAAGTGAGAGGTGGCAAATAAAGGAACCATGTTAAAAAAAGGGATGTGGCAGTCAAGCATGGTAGCATACATTTCTAACTGAAGCACACAAAAGGATAAGGAAGGAAAAATCTCAAGTTTAAGGCTAGCCTGAGTGACAAAGAAAGACAGTATACAAAACAAGAGATGTGGCCATCATGGGGTTCTCGACCATGTACAGACTCTTCTTCTCAACTCTGACCCATGTTCCAGGGCAACAGCTACAGTCTCAACCCCAGGCTCTCTGTTGTAAACAACTGGGCAGTGCCCAGGAAGATCCAACACTGTCAAATCAGATGGCACTAAGGCAAAGAGCCCTAAAATGATATTAAATTAGTATTCACAATGATGCAAAAAACACAACATTTTAAACGTTTTTTTACTTTTCAGACAAAAGGCTTCAAAGAGTGTGTACTGACAAAGTGTCTCCTACTTTGAGAAAACGAATATGAAATACCAAAATACTACAAATCAGACCGGTTATCAAGGCTAAGATTAAGACACTTAAAGTTAAAACAGAGACTCCCTCTTGGATATATTGAGGGAGTTAGACTGTGAATATGAATCTGAATTCATACAGCAGATAGCAACACTTCTTGGAGAAGCCACATCTTAAGAACAGTAAGGTTCGCCCAGCAATGGTGGTATGCGCCTTTAATCCAAGCACTCAGGAGGCAGAGGCAGGCGATCTCTGTGAGTTTGAGGCCAGCTTGGTCTATAAACTGATTTCCATGACAACTACAGTTGTAACAGAGAAACCAGGTCTCAAAAAACAAAAAAAACAAAAACCAAAAAGAACAGCAAAGTTCAGTATAGGTGGGGCAGACAAATAAAGAAGCTGATAAACCTGTTTCATACATAAGAAATCAACATATAAAGTAACTTGCAAACTCAACCAAAATCAGCAGTAACAGCAGGTTAAAAAGATAAATATTCTCCCAAACTGGAAAGGTCTCAAAACCACCTTTATAAGAACACTACAGCTTCCCCAAGAAAGGGTTTCAGAATGTTCCTCACATCACATGCCACAGAGTACAACAAGACCACACAGCCAAAGTGCATCAAATCCAAAGCACAGAAAACTTGTGACTGAAATTCCTAACTAGGAAAGACTCTCAGACCATCACTGAACGGGTCAGGCAATCCTCAGCCATCACGCTGCCATTATGAATGCAACATTTTTTAAAAAAAGGAATTCCCCTTGGACATTAACACCCAGCCCTAGTCAGGGAGCAAAATCAACAGTTCTACAAGGCGATGTTTATTGGGAGTGCAACTGGAGAGCTGGTTCAAAAATTAAAAAATCTTGGTGTTCTTACAAAGAACCTAACATAGGTCCCCAGTGCCTATAAAGTAGCTCACAGCTGTCAATACCTCCAGTTCCAGATGATCAAATGGCCTCTTCTTATCAGACACCAGGTATGCACATGATGAAAACACATACACATGGGGTAAATATTCACACACATAAAAATGAATGAATGAATGAATGAATGAATGAATGTATTTCTGCATGTGTGAGGCTGGGGAAGGGGACTGAAGTGAAGACATACCTACATTTTTATAGTTATACAATCTTCATATGACAAATATATTAATTCATTAATTACTAATTCATCCTCTAAGTTTTCTTACTCTTGATAATCCTGGTACCAGAAGTAGTTCTAGAGCAACAGATGTGGGAAGATGAATTTTTCAAATATCTGGAATAGGCTTTCCAATCTGCCAGCACCTACAGTTACTGAAGCCTCTCCTGGAAACTCAGAGTACCGAAAGGCCACGGTGTGAACTATTTTAGAGACAAATGCATCTGATTATCCTGATTCACAAAATTGTGACGTAAAATGCATTTGGTGACTCTGTATATAAAACTTTTGATAATTTGTGAAAAAAATAAGGGAAATGATGGTGGTGGTTGGTCACTTCTAGCATCTCTGGATAAACTGACAAAGGAAAAAAAAATGTGTTCCATGATAAAATTAACCAACTTCTAGCATCTCAGAATATGGTGAAAGACAACAATGAAATCAGCATAAAACTGACTGCCTTCTGGTGCACATAAAGAGTTGAAACTTTAGACTCTAAAGGTTTCTCTCTGTGCCCTGGAAGAGAAGCTTCTCTCCAGCAGCCACAGAGCTTAAGTTGTGGAAAATCAAATAGAAGCCCTCATTATATGACAGCTGAATTACAGAGAAAATTTGAGTTACTGCCTCAAAGGGTGTTGGCAGTTAAAGGGCATTAGTTGGCAAAGAATGTGATTCTCTAACATGAAATGGAGATGCGTGGGAGGACCCTAAAGATTCTCAAGGGCCCACCCTCAGCAAAAGGTGTTCTCTCACTCCCAACCCCTTAAGTATTATTGCCTTTTCCTCCTTTGGCTGGGAAAATTAATCCATCATTGTCTGCTAAACCAGCAGTAACTGTCTCTGAAGGAAATGCCAGGTAAGACAATCTGATCTCCCTCAGGACCCACCAATAGTTGCCTCTAGATTCATAGCCAGACTTACGGCTAAGCAGGTTCCTAGGGGGAAGGTAGAAAGTGCAGTCCCTGAAGAGTGTGCTACACTACTAATGAGTTTAATGAGTTTGCTAATTCATTCAAGCAGAAGACTGGGGAATGTGTGTGGGAATGTATTTTAAGGGTGTGGGATGAGGGAAGGAACATAAAAATAGATCAGGTTGAGTTTACTGATATGGGCTCACTAACTGAAGATTCTATGTTTAATATGGAAGCTTATAAAAGTTAAAAAGGTGTCAAAAGTTTGTTTGAATGGTTGTCAAAAGATGACCTACTGAAAAGAAGATGGAGATGGCTTGATATCCCTTGGTTTAGTGTTGATGAAGGGATTTTAAGGCTCAAAAAATTACAATGTTAGAATAGGTACACTATGTAGGACCTAATCCTCCACAATAGGGAAGTCCAAAAGACATGTCCTTCACTAATCCAATAAGATGTAAAATGGTGAGAAGGGCACTGTTTAAAAGCTTTATTGTTCCCCTTTCTCTTGTGCCAGAACTTAGGGATGGAGATGCTGATGCTCAACTGGACGAATTAAATGCACCAGATTAATTAAACTGGGCCCTGAAGTAGCAGGAGCCAGGTGGCAGCACTTAAATAACCAAAGGCAAGGTGATCATAGTTATCGTAATGGTCAACATAGATGAAGCAATGTCCATAACGGCCTAAGCCATAATGGGCAGCACAGGAAATGTAAGTTTTGTGGTGATGTGACTCGTAGGAACCGTTGGTACAAGCTAATCAATCACAATGTTTCCAGGCATGAATCAAATAAAAAGCCTATTGTATTTTTTGTTTGATTTGTATAGACGGGAAAAAATTCTCAATCAAATGAAAAAAAAAGGCTATACTGGATCATGGCAAAGGGATCAAAGCCTGTGAACAAATTTACAGACCTGAGTCAGTTTTCAGACCCAGAACCCATTCTATAAAACGATAGCCAGGTTCCCTTGAGGAAGAACCTTGATAAAACTCCTAGGAATTTTACTGTTAACCTTTCTCCAGTACTTACACAGAAAGAATGTGGTGGTTTGAATAGGAATGACCCCCCACAGAACATGAGTTTCAACACTTATCCTATACGGCTATATAGGCACTATTAGGAAGTGTGGCCTTATTGGAGGAAGTGTGTCACTGTGGGGGGTGGGTTTTGAGGTCTCATGTATGCTCAAGCTATGCCTAATGTGGAACAGTTCACTTCCTGTTGCCTGTGAATCAAGATGTAGACCTCTCAGTTTCTTCTAAAACCATGTCTGTTTGCACGCTACCATGCTTCTTGCCATGAAGATAATGGACTAAACCTGTGAAACTGCAAGCCACACCCAATTAAATGTTTTCCTTCAAAACAGGTGCCATGATCAAGGCGTCTCTTCACAACAACAGAAACCCTAACTAAAACAGGGACCTACAGCCTTTCACAAAGGTAACTGTACACTGGGGGGAAAAACAATCAGACTTTTAAGGGTCTACAGGAAACAGGTTCTGAATTGATGCTGATTCTGAGAAAACCCAAAAACATTATAGCACTCCAGTTACATAAAACAGGGGTTTATGGAGGTCAGGTGATCAATGGAGTTTTGGCTGAAATCTGACTCATAAATAGACCCAGTGGGTCCCAGAACTCATCCTGTGGCTATTTTCCCAGCCCTAGAATGTATGATTGGAATAGATATACTTAGAAATTGGTAGAATTCTCAAGCTGGTTTCCTGTGAAACGAGGCCTGTTATGGCTGGAAAGGCTAAATAGAAGCCTTCAGAGTTGCCTCTGCTGGAGGTAAATAGTGAATCAAGAACCACAGTCACATATCCCTGGAGGGACTACAGAAATCAGTGACACCATCAAGGGCTTGAAAGATGTAGTGGGTGATGGTTTCCATCACATCTCTCTCTAACTCTCTTATCTGGCCAGTGCAGAAGACAGATGGATTGTGGAGAATAACAATAAACTATCAAAAATTCAATCAAGTAAGAACTCCAATTGCAGCTGTTGTACCAGATATGGTATGGCGTCTTAACTTGAGCAGATTACCATATCTCCTGGCACATGATACACAGATGTCCATAAAGACCATGAGAAGCAATTTATTTCCAGTTGGCAAGTGCAGCAGTATACTTTTACAGCTTTACCTCAAAGAAAATATCAACTCTACAACCCTGTGTCACAACTTAGTTTGAAAGGACCTTGATCTATCTCTTCAAAAATATCCATTGGTCTACTAGTTACTGATGGTATTATTCTGATTGGACCAAGTGAACAAGAGGTAGAAATCACTTTAGATTTATTGGTTACACATATGTACATAAAAGGGTGAAAATTAAATCCAACCAAAGTTCAAGAGCTTTCAACCTCAGGGAATTCTTAGGTGTCCAGTGGTGTGGGACATGCAGAGTTATTTCTTTTAAGGTGAAGGATAAGTTGTTGTACCTGGCCCCTCCTACCCCCAAGAAGGAAGCCAATGTTTAATGAGCCTATTTGGATTCTGGAGACAACACATTCCTAATTTTAGTGTTATTTTGGCCCATATACCAAGTGACCCAGGAAACTGCTAGATTTCTATGGGTCTGGAACAGAAGAAGGCTCTTCAATGGGTTTAGACTGCTGTCCAAGCTCCTCTACTGTAGCAATGAGGGGCTCGGGCTGCGTTTCCTGTGCCTGGTTCCCGGCGCAGGGCCCCTTGTACCACCCAGCTCCTGGTGTGTACCCGAAATAATTACACGGAAACTGTATTCATTGAAATACTGCCTGGCCCATTAGCTCTAGCCTCTTATTGGCTAACTCTCACATATTTGTTTAACCCATTTTTAATAATCTGTGTGTCGCCACTAGTCGTGGCTTACCGGGAAAGATTCAGCGTCTGTGACCTGGGAGCTTCATGGCGGCGGCTCTCTCTCTAACTCTGTCCCCTTCCCAGTATCCTGTTCTCTTTATCCTGTCTAAGTCCTGCCCTATCAGAAGGCCAAGGCAGTTTCTTTATTAACCAATAAAAGCAACCCAAATACAAAAGGACCCTCCTACACTCTACCACTTGGACCATATGATCCAGCAGATCTGATGACACTGGAGGTATCAGTGGCAGGTAGGGATGATGTTTGGAGCCTTCAGCGGGCATACAGGAGAATCAAAGAAGAAACTTTTGGGATGTTGGAGCAAGGCTCTACCATCATCTGCAGACAACTATTCTTCCTTTGAGAGGCAGCTCCTGGACTGCTATTGGGCCATACTACAAACTGAATGTTTGACAATGGACCACCAAGTTACTATGTGTAAAAGTATTAAGTTGGCACAAACAAACAACCAAGCCAGCTCAATAGGAACGGGTATTTTTAATGAATAAAAAGGGAGGAAACTCATGCTATTCACGCCAAAGTCCTATCCGTCCGGCGGACACCGCATGAAGCAAGCGCACACCTGTGTTCTCTCGATTTTCTACCTGAGGTCCAAGTGGCCACACCCCAACTTGATGTAATTGGTTAATGGCTTTTCCCCCATCAACTATGAAACATAATCTGGTCAGCATGAGCAGGGTATTATGTGACCAACCAAGCCATAACGTAAGACATACATAGCAGCAATCCATTATCAAGTGGAAGAGGAAGACAGCATCTGGCCCAAGCAGGACCCACAGGCACAAGCAAGTTACATGAAGAAGTTGCCAAAAACCTATGGTTTCTACTCCTGTTACAATGCTGTCTGCTACCAAGCATGCACCTATAGCTTCCTGGGATGTGTCCTATGATTGGTTGACCCAAGAAGTAAGATTAAAGTCTGAATTACTATTGGTTTTGCATGTCATTCAGGCACCATCCAGAAATGGACAGATGCAGCATTGTAATCCTTTTCTATGACAACCCTGAAAGGCACAACATCAAAGAGATACCTTCACAATGGGGTGTCAGGCAGTACGCAGTTATACATTTTGTTTAGAAGAGAAAATGGTCAGATGTGCGACTATTCACTGATTCATGGGCCGTTGCCGATAAGTTGCCTAGAAGTTCGGGGACTTGGAAAGAGCATAATTAGAAAATTGGTTGAGAAAGACATCTAAGGAAGAAGTATGTGAATAGAGCTCCCCAAATGGGCAAAGGATGTGAAGATGCTTGTGTCCCATGCAAATCTTCATCAAAAGGTGACTTCAGTGAGGACGATTTCAATAATCATGTAGATGGGATGACATATTCTGTAGACTGTCAGCCTCTTTCCCCAACCATCCCTGTCACTGCCCCATGGGTCTGTGAACAAAGTAGCCATGATGGCAGAGATGCAGGATGCATGGAGTTAATAACATGGACTTCTACTCACCTAGTGTGGCCTGCCTACAGCTGTTGCTGAGTACCAGATCGGCCAACAGCAGAGACCAACACTAAGACCCAGATAGGGCATCATTCCCCAGGGTAAGCAGTCAGTAACCTGGTAGCAGGTTGACTACACTGGACCATTTCTTTCATGAAAAGGACAACACTTTGTCCTTATTGCAGTAGATACTTTTCTGGTTATGGATTTGCCTTTCCTGCTCATAATGCTTATGCCAAAACTACCATCCATGGATTTATACAATGCCTTATCGACGACCACTATAGTATTTCACACAGTATCACTTCTGATCAAGAATCTCACTCCACAAGCAGAGGTGTAAAAATGGGCCCACAATCATGGAATCCACTACTTTTACCATATTCCCTTCCATACTGATGCAGCTGGCCTGATAGAAAGATAGAATGGCATTTTGAGGGCACAGTTAAAGTGCCAATAAGTGGCAGTAGCATGAAGGGCTGGGAGAGGGTTTTCCAGAAGTATATGCTTTGAATCAACATCCAATAAATGCTAGTTTCTCCCACAGCCAGGACTCACGGGTCTAAGAATCAAGGCGTAGCAGAAGGAATACTTCTACTTACTATATCACCCCTAGTGCGCCACTAGGAAATTTTTTTGCTCCTGTTCTGCTGGCCTACAAGTTTTGGCTCCAGAAGAGGGAGAACAACTGCCAGGAGACATAGCAAACACTCCACTGAACTGGAAGCTCAGGCTTCCCCCTGGCTGCTTTGGATTTCTGATGCTCTTAAGCCGATAGGCTAAGAAAGGAATAATATTGTTAGGAGGAGTGACTGATCCAAATTGCCAAGGAGAATTGTATTGCTTACCCACAATGAAAGTCTGGAGTGCAGGAGATCCTTTGGGGCATCTCTTAGTGCTACCATGTACTGTGATTAAAGTCAATGGGATACTACAACAACCTAATCCAGGCACAGACCTCTCAGACAGGCTACAGCATACAGACAGGGTTCCTAGCAGCTGCCTGCAGGCTTGAGTCAGTCAGTACCATGTGCAGAGCTGCACAGCAGATTTAAGGCATGGCTCACGAGGTAAGAGAAGGTTGTAGAAACATAGTAAAGCAGTCCAGACTGAGAAAACCTTTAAACAGATACAGTAAAAACATTACAGTCAGTCATAGAAAAAAATTAAATAGTTTTAAAATAATAGTCTTTAAATAAAGAATAAAGTAATCATTTTTAAAAGGCATGTAAAAATGGGAAATACACAGGGCATCTGGATCCTGTATGATGCTTTGCTGACTTTGAATTTTTTGAATGCTGATGAGCAAACAACAGCTGCTGAGAAATACTGGATCATGAAAGGACCTGCTGAATTAAATCAGCCTATATACTTTAGGGATGTCTTGGCTTCAAAATGGAAGTCAGGAAATGTGTTGCACTGGTAGAGCTATTATGCTTTGTTTCTATAGGAAATAAAAACTTATGATTCTCTTCAAAATTAATCAAGATAAAATTTGATTAGGAGAGACTTCCTGAAAATGTTGGCTACAGACATGAAGAAGTGTTGTAAGAGGTTGCTTGTTTAGATCCCGGCCGGCCAGACACCCGAAATAATCACACAGAAACCATATTATTTGCAATACTGTTTGGCCAATGGCTTAAGCCTATTTCTGACTAACTCATATCCTAAACTAACGCATATCTATTAATCTGTGTACTGCCACATGGCTGTGGCTTACTGGGTAAAGTTCTGTCTGGCTTCTATTTTCAGCTGGGGCTACAGGGCTTCTCTCTGACTCTGCCCTTCTTTCTTCCCACATTCAGTTTAGTGCCCCCCCACAGCTTTGTTCTACCCTATCATGCCAAGCCAGTTTCTTTATTAATGAGTAGTACTCACAGCATACAGAGGGGAAATCCCAAATCACCTCCCCTTTTCTGTTTAAATAAAAAGGAAGGTTTTAACTTTAACATGGTAAAATTACATATAACAAAACAGGTATCAAGTAAGAATTCTAGTTACAATATTTATATCTACTTTATCTTGTATCATAACTAAAGAAAGCTATAACTATCTATTCTTCAACTCCATCAAAGACTCCAGAAGGATATAATATTACCTAAGTACACAGGAAGTAAATTACAAGCAACTTCCAAAACTCTAGAATTCACAGAGAGATCTTGCTGCCTGGACAGTCAACCAAAGTTCTTCTGTATCGTTGGGGCATCCAATCTTCAGCCACAGGCCCATAGTATGCAGCGGACTTTTCCATGAAGCAGGAAATTTCAAAGACAGTTCCACCAATTATATTGCCAGTTTTCAGGCATGTTCTTCTGTGTTCTATTAAATGTCTGGCAGACTCTTTCATGAAGCAGGAACCCCAAAAGATCATCTCACTTTTAGGCAAGTTCAGCAGTCATTTCTCTGTGGGTCCTGCATGTCCAATTCATACAGCATAGTATTCAAGCACTCCAGGCAAGAGCAATTTCTTACCCAAATGGCTAAACAATGCCATAAGGAACCTCTTTGGTGCCCATCATCCTCTTAAAGTAGTTTGGTGCTGCCAGGAGCAGATGTGTCTCACTGTCATGAAAAGTCTAAGTTCTTAAAACATTTTAAATGCCATATTCTGTAGTCTTTGAAAGGTTTGAAGAATGCCTATCCATCTGAAATACATTATCTGTCCATCTAGAAAATCCAACTAACATGCTTACAAGCATGACTATTATGATTATCTATTAGCCTATATTTCTTAATTATACATTACATTCTTAAATGAGCTACACAAATACCTTAATCAAGAACAGAAATATGTATATATATATATGTGTGTGTATGTATGTATGTATGTATACACACACACAGTATAACAAAATTGACCTTAAATTTGTATCAATGAACCAAGATTCATACCAATGCAAAGTATCCATCTCTATAGCATATCCCTCTTTAAATGTAAACAAGTATTTATAACCAATACTTGGAAATTTGAGCATAATTCTCGCCAAACTGGAAAGCAATTTTTTGAGGGGTGTTCAAGGAAACCTTTCAGGGGGTTGTGGTCCATCAAACCACATTAGTCTGGAAGGATTCCACAGCTTATCATACTCCATAAAAACAAAAGAACCTCTTTTCCAAAGCAACATATCCTTAGACCCAAATTTTGAAGACAAGATACCTTTAAGGTATATTTGTTGATTACTTAGCTTCTTCAGTCAAAAAATTCAAAGAAAACACAATAATATACATAATCCAGACTCTCTGCATATTTTCCATCTTCATGTGGCTTATTTGTTTTTACTCTTATTACTTTTTAATTATTTATTATCTTTACTTCTTTAATCTGTACTCTGTCTCTTTAAAGACTGTTTTTTTAATAAACCATTTACTTCTTTTTATAACTCTCTATACTCTTTTTCTCCCAAGCCTACATACATTTTTTTTTTTAAAAAACACATTGTGTTTCCTTTAGAGGTCTTTTAGGTCTGAATCTGTCCTATTGTATATCTGAAATCCTTTTCTGTCCAGAAGCACTTTTTAAAATGCTAAGCAGCTTGGTCTCAGCAGCCCTGGGGGCTGGCTCAGCCTCTCTCAGTCTTTAAATAAGGTGGAGGTAGTTTACCTCAGGCTCTAGGACTGCTGGGTGGGAGCCATCCTCACCACCTAAACTCTGGATAGCACTGGGCAGCATATAACCCCCCCTTGTTTGTTTGTTGTTGTTTTTTTTTCCTGAGTAAAAGCTAACTCCACCATGCTGTCCTGCTTGTGCAGGCCTAGTAGACCTGATTTTGCTGCCTGCCCAAGTGGAAAGTGCTGAGCTGTGGGCATGGTATTAGCTACTTTCCTCCTGACCCGGAGAGGACACACAAGCGACATAGCAACATTCAAATGTTCCTCAGCTGGAGTTCGCTGCTGGCAGCAATTTATTTTTATTTATTTATTTATTTATTTTGCTGCCACTGAATCAGGAAGACCTCTCTTAAAGGAGCTGCAGCCTGCCGCCAGCAAGCAGAGCCCATCAGAAAGAAAATATAATGTGGCTAAACTTTGTTTTTTAGTGTCTAGAATTCCTTTCCAAATTTTCTCAGGTTTTACGTGGATTTAGTCAACCACACTGGCATGCCAATTTGTAAGACTACAAGACAGTTGATGTAAATGCTGACGCTTCTACTATGGGAAACACTCTGAGACTGGCTGAGATGTAAAAAAAAAAAACTTGTTGGCTACAAAATCCTCATGAATTATTATTACATGCCATTGCTGTGGGATAATCCTTCTGTACGATATGTATTGCTCTCATTGGTTAGTAAAGAAACTGCTTTGTCCTAGGCAGAATAAAGTTAGGCAGGAAAGCCAAATAAAGATACAGGGAGAAAGAAGGGTGGAGTCAAGAAAATATAAGCCAGCTGCCAGAGGAAAATGATGTAAAACCACCTAAATGTATTTTAATAGAAATGGTTTAAATTGTAAGAGCTAATTAGTAATAAGCCTGAACTATAGGCAAAACAATCTGTAATTAATATGAGCTTTTATATGTTTAATTGAGACCAGGCAGTAAGGAAAAAAGTTCTACCTCCATTTACATGTCATCCTTTCATATGGCATGGATAGAGGTGTGGTTATACAGTCCAAACAAACATATAAAGTTAGCAGATGCTTTTTACCTGCTTGAACATACTACTGAAAATCATCTGACTTGTGCACACTGCGCATTCCATATTTATGTTAATACAGATGAGTGTTAGCTTTAAAAGATTGTGTTTTCAAAAGGACCATACACGAATAAAGGCAAGCAGCCCAAGTGATTCAGCCTTTTGCAGATCTCTCAACATTCTGCATTTAGAATAACTTCAAAGCTGCTAGCTGAAATGGGCCAGTTTCAAAGACTATCCAGCCAGAACTTCAGATAAACCCCGCACTTCCCATCACACCAAGACTGGAAAACACCTAGTTCTCCCAGGACTTGACCATTATCTCAATTTTCTCAGGGTTCCCTAAAGATGCAATCACCCCTAGACAATAGGAAGTAATTTTAAGAACATGATGCCTGAATTCCCAAGAGGTGAGGTGGGTGGATTTTGGTCATTCGGTAAATTATGGATGTTTGTCATCATTTAGGGAGGTTGGTTGCAAACTGTTCCTGGTCATGATAAGGAAACAAACTAAGCAAGTGAGGTTATATTCAAGAATCTCTTTCTGAAAAGAAAAAAGAAAGGATATAGAGATGATAGGATAAAAGAGTAGATTACTGAATCTACCTTCAAACTAAAACAGCAACTAAGTCTCAAATATATTGGTATGCAGTTTTGTATACTGATATAAATTTAAGTTTATTTTTGTATATTGAATCAATGTTTCTACTAATGTTTAAGGTATTATACCTATGGAGTTCATTTAAAAATGTAAAGTTTTAGTCCTTGAAAGCTATTTAGGATAATAAAGACAGGTTAATAGTTATCTATAACAATAAAAGTTATAATTACATTAGGTATGTTTTCAAAGTCAAACAGATATATATCAAATAAATGGTCTCAAGCACTTTAAAGACCTACAGAACATAGCATCTAAAATGTTTTAATAACATAAGGCTTTTCATGAGAGTTAGACATATCTGTTCCTGGAAGCACCAATTTACTTCATATGGAGTTTACTTTCAATGTGGTAAAGTTAGCCATTTGGGCAAGAAACTGCCCTTGCCGTGACTACTGACAGCATGCTGTCCAAAGTGGACAAGCAAGATACAAAAGAAAGTGACTGCCAAAGTTTCCCAAGACAAAATAGGATAGTCCTTCATATTACAGAGAAACCTTGGGTGACTATCCAGGTAGCCAGAAGTTTCTGTCATTTCTATAATTTTGGAAGTTGTTTGTTCTATGCTTCCTGTTTCTTTAGGTAATATTAAATCCTTTTTGGGTCTCTGATGGGGGTTATAGACTACACAGCTATATTGTTTTCTTTGTTACCAAATTAAAAAAAAACCCACCTTACACAAGAGATGTAAAGTCTGTAAGATTGTGAGACATAAAAGCTTAAGTTGTTTATCTAAGAAAATGTTTTAGGTCTAAAAGGATTTTGGGGGCCTAGTAATACAAGTTTTTATAGAAAGTAGTTTGGACTAAGATAGGAGAGATAGAATATTTTTTCCAAACATGCCAAATAAAAATGAACTGGACAGTGTAGGTGTAATCTTTACTTGATAATTGTTCTTACTGTATATAGTTTTACAAAGTTTGAATTAAAACCTTCCCTTTTTATTTAGACAAAAGGGGGAAATGTTACAAGATATTTGTACACTTTGTGAAGGTGTGTTGTTATGGTACAATAAAAAGCTAAACATCCAGTAGCTAGCCAGGAGAGAGGTGGGGCCTCTAGGCAGAGAGAAGAGGAGGGATAATCAAGATGCACAGGAGATGCATTGGAGATGTGGAATGTATTGGACACACAGAATGGGAGAGCGGTAAAGCCAGGAGGTAGAATGCAGATTAATAATTAAGGAGGGCTAATTTAAGTCATAATAGCTAGTGGGACAAAACTAAGCTAACAGTAAGCTTTCATAATTAGTAAGTCTCTGAGTCCTCATTCGTGAGCTGGCAGTCCAACTACACATCAGCTTACCTGTATGACCTTCTGAAGATTAAATATCACAAAACCAAGTTTCTCTTAGGTTTTCAAAGTACTACAAATATGAAATTATCACAATTACACTGCTAACATCTAGAATGAGAAATATGAGAGAACTCATCGTTTGTTTTTATTTAAAACTCAAGAGGGTCTGGGTATGTAACTTAGTGATAGAGTGCTTACCTAATATTAGTGAGACTCTTAGGTTCAAACTCTATACATGCACAAAATTTCTGAAAGCAAGTGTTCAATAGGTTCTCCTTTCTGTACCCTGCCCTAGCAATAATGTAAAACACGTGGCCCAGAATCATAGTTTTGAGTTCAATGCAACTAACATCACATGATAAGCAAGAGGATGGAGCATAGACACTTTATCGTCTACTGGTTACTTCTGAATGAGCTTGATTGAGCTCTTCCTCCAGAAGCTGTGCTCCTAAGGGATTTTCATTGGCTTACAACAGATGTCCTCTTTAACAACAAAAAGAAAGCAAAATAAGCACCATATACTTGCTAAACAGTGCTGTGCAAGTGAAACATCTCATCTTGCCCAGACTATGCTACAATTACTTACCAAAATACATGCTACTGGAATGTAAGGTCCTGAAGATCCGCCCAGGGAGATTCTCCTTGCACCTAACCCTACAAGAGGGTTTCTTCTAAGAGTTCCTTAATGTGAAAGATTCATTATAGAGAATCCCACCTGACTTCTAACAATACTCCAGCCAGAACACATCATGGTCCTAAGTCTGGGTGTACCCTGTCTTGTTTCTTAATTGTAAAAACAGAGCAGTAGGTTTACTTTACTGGTAAAAGTCCTTCATGATCTTTAATTCTGAGTTATACACATGCGTAACCATTTCTAGAACAGACAAACCTTGTGCCAGGATCTCGATCACAGCACAGACATTCCCCCAGGCATAGTTGCAGAAAGGGCACAGGCTTGACCACTACTTGCTCATCTGAAAAACTGCTGCAAAATCACACATACTAAAACCCTCCATATATGCTCTGGATCCTATATCCAAGAGGCTGAAGAAGTCACTGAACCAATAAAAGGTAAAAAAAAAAAAAAAAAAAAAAAAAAGCACCACCATTGCTGTGGGACAATGATCTTGTACCCTTAAAGATTTATCAGTTGTATCGCTTTATTAAAACGCTGACTGGCCAGCAGCCAGGCAGGAAGTAGAGGCGGGGCAACAAGAACAGGAGAATTCTGGAAAGAGGAAAGGCTGAGTCAGCAGTCATCACAGAGGAAGCAAGATAAGGATGCCTCATTGATGAAAGGTACCAAGCCACATGGCTGACACAGACAAGAACTATCGGTTACTATAAGATGTAAGAGTTAGTTATTAAAAAGCCTGAGCTAATAAGCCAATCAGTTTATAATTAACGTAGGCCTCTGTGTATTTCTTTGGGATTGAACAACTGTGGGATTGAGCAGGACAGAAACCTCTGTCAACACACCATGAACTGTGAGAAGGCAACATTCTTGTCTGCGTATAAACCACCGTAATTCAGTACATGCAGACAAGAGGACAGAATGGTGCTCATGATTTAAGGGGCAGGGTGCAGACTGCAGAAAGGAAAGCACAAGTGGCCACAGTAACTAGAGCTCGGGCCAGCATCTGGCTGGATAAAGGGCAAACAACACTCCTTTAGAAAAAAGAAGCCCAGGTGATCTTTGAGCAAAGCACAGGACACATATAGTGTCTAGGCACAGATTTTATCTAAAAAGGTGGTGTCTGCCATCTTGGCAAAAGAAGAGCACAGCAGAGGAAAAGGTAAGGTACTTAAAAGTACGCAAACTAGGAGAAATGGAATGAAAACTGTCCCTGAAAAAGCTCAAGTCTTTGAATACTTGATCCTCAATTACTAATGCTATTTGGAGGAACTGTGTCACTGAGGACAAGTTCGAGGGTTCACAGTTTCATTTTACTTCTAGTTTCATGGCAGGCTAAGATGTAATCTCTCAGCTTCCTCCTTTGGCACCATGTCTGCCATGACTCCCCACAACAGTGATAGATCCTTATTCCTCTGAAACTGAAAGTCAAAATAAACTCTCTTCCATAAACTGCTTTTGATTATGGTGTTTAAACACAGCAACAGAAAAGTAACTAATACAGAGAGGCTAAGAAGAAATCATTAGAAATTCCAACATTTAAGAAAAAGGTTAAGAGATGACAGGAATGCCAGGCAGGGTTGGCACACACCTATAATCCCAGCACTTGGGAAGCAGGAGACGGATCTCTGAGTTTAAGGCCAGCCTGGTCTACAGAGAGTTTCAGAGCAACACAGAAACTGAGAAAAAGATGCTAGGAAAATGCTAACACCATCAGATCAGGATTCTATAGATAGTGAATAAGAATGACATTCAGGAAGATCAAGAACACTAAACAGCCTTTTCCAGTTACTTCCTGCAGCCCCTATCCTAACCTCATGGTAAGATGGTAGGCACAAAACAGTTAGAAAACTAACTCCTTTATTTAGCAAGCAGTCAAACTGATAAATTACTAGGTGAAGAAGCCAGGCATGGTAACAGCAAGCCTGTAATTCTAGCACTAAGGAGGCTGAGACAGATGACTGACGTAAAGTTCCAGGCCAGCATAGGCTACAGAAAGAAACACTGTAAGAAAATAAACAAATAAACCTCAGTAAATACCGGTATGCCGGTATTTTATTTTATTTTACGTGCATAAAGTCTTGGTTGCATGAGTGTCTATGTACCACTTTTGTGTGGTGTACTTTGTTGGAGGCCAGAAAGGGTATCAGATACCCTGAAACCGGAATTACAAATAACTGAGACGTCGAGTGTGTGTGCTGGAAATTGGACTCAGGTCCTCGAAAAGAGTAGCCAATGCTCTTAATTGCTGGGCCATCTTTACAGCAATGTTACACATTTTATTTAATGAAATGAAGTATGCTTTGCTACCTTTAATGTACCAGATGTCCTGCTACACTTAATACTCCTAGTAATCCTAGGTAAGGTATAAGGTTCTCTGGGGCCGTATTCCTGGTTCCCTACCTCCAGCCATGCTGATCTAGCAGGTACCTCCAGTGTACCTAGAACGTTTTTTGCCAGGCAAAATCTTTGTTGTTCTTGAGAATGGAGGACTGTTGTGCATTTGCAAGTACATGTGACTAGCTCATAGACTGTACCTTCAAGGATATTAAGACAGAAAGCATGCCACACTATTTCATATAACTTGTAATATCAACACTATAGCAAACGAAACAATGACGAATTTTGCTGAGTAAAATCATATTTATCTGTGATCCTAGCACCAGAAGTCTAAAGTGGGAGGATCTCTTGAGTCTAGAAGTTCAGAGACAGCCTGAGCAACATAAGATACAAGCCTGCAGGTTGGAAGTGGTTAACTAAAAACATCACACATGTGGAGCACTTATTGGACTATGTTCTTGGCCTCATATTTGTTTATTTCTATTTAAATCTTGCTTAATTAGACAGAGCCCAATTATGTTGCCTAGGTTGGCCTCCAATTTCTGATCCTGTTTCTACTTTTCTATTTTGAATATACATGTTAAATTAAAAATATAAAACCTGAGAGGCTGGAGAGATTGCTCACCAATTAAGAGTATTGGCTGCTCTTCCAAAGGACCTAGAGGTTACATTCCTAGCATCCATATGGCAGCTGATAATTCTGTGTGACTCCAGTTCCAGGGGATCCACCACCCTCTTCTAGTCTCTGCAGGCAACAGACACACGCATGATGCACAGACATACACACAAGTCAACCACTCATACACAAAGAAAAATAATAAATGATGTGCACACACACACACAAATACAAATGAAACTTAAGGTCTCTTTCATATAAATAACACTGCCTTTATTATCATGCCATACCACTTTCAGAAACCAAAATATTGCTGGGTGTGGCTCATGCTACAATCACAGAAAAGGAGCTTCTAAAGAAGGACAATTATGAACTAGAGGTCAATCTGGGCTACATTATCAAGACTCTTTAAAAACAAAAGCAGCAGCCAAGTGGCGGCTGCTCACGCCTTTCATCCCAGCACTCAGGAGGCAAAGGCAAGTGAACCTCTGAGTTCCAGGCCAGCCTCGTCTACAAAATGAGTTCCAAGAGAACTAGGGCTTCTGTACAGCTCAAAAACAAAAACAATAGCTGATATGCTGTAAAATTTCTTAAGAACTGGAGAAATGACTCAGCAGTTAAGAGCACTTTTTCTTGCAGAAGACCTGGGTTAATTCCCAGCACCTACTGTGTGTGACTCTAGTTCCAGGAATCTAATATCCACTTGTGATCTCCTTGAGAGCCGAGATGCAAGTGATGCACAACATTGCAAACAACACATTCATACACATTAAATATTTTTTAATTCCTTTCTTCAAATTATCTATCTATCAGACACCAGACCAAGTAGGCCAAGTCTACATTTTGTTGGCTAATGATCCTAATGATTCTATTCAAGTTAGAGAAATACATCACTAGATTCATGAACTATTAACAATCAATTTTCATAAAAAAAAGATAAGCAGCATTGTTTTTCCCTTTTACTCATTAAAATCCACGAATATAGCTCCAATTCCAGGTATGTGTGGCTGGCTTCCCTGTTACTACTGTCTTTTTCTTCTTCATTTTTGAACAGTGGCCCACTGCAGTTGAGAAGCTGAATCCACCTTAAAGCCTAGAAAATTTCCTCCCAGGGGGTGGGGGGGGGGTGGGAGGAGTGGTACACAATGCCCACTGCCAAGCTAGCTTCTACCTATTGCTAACACTCTGTAATAGCTGAAGACCTGCAGCCAGTTTCCTTTCTTTTTAATCTCTTACCCCCACCTCTGTTTTTTCAACACATGGTCTCACTCTGGCTGTCATGAAACTCACTGCGTAAATCAAGATAACCTCGAACTCAGAGATCTGCCTCTCTGCTTCCCTAGTGCTAAGATTAGATCCAGATCTTCCTCTTTTTAAATGTGTGTGTACAGCCTACGCAAGGAAGGGCATTGCACATGTACCTGATATTCATGAAGGCAAAAAGAAGAACCTGAGTTCCCTGGTGCTAGAGTTACAGATGGCTGTATGTCAACATGTGGGTTCTGAAAACTAAACCCAGGTCCTCTAGAAGAGAGGCAAATGCTTTTAACCATGAGCCATCTCTCCAGCCCCCACAGTTTCCTTTCCTTCAAGAAATTCAAGAGAAAGAAAGAACAGTCAGATCCATTTCAAAGGGGCCGAACTCAATAGAGACCCAAGATTTTAAAAAAAAAAAAAAAAAAAGAGTAAGAAAATTCACTAAAGAGGTATCAGGGAGGTTTGTTAAAATAACATAAAAAGATAATATTTTGGGTTTACCTATTTGAAAACATTAATAGCTGAGCAAGGTATGAAACCCTGAAATATGCCAAGAAATTTTCTTGCCAATTATCAATTCTTCCATTAGAGAAGAGAAACAATATGCCAGCCAAGATAAGTCTCTTCAGGAGAAACTTTTATCCCATGGTGAGACCCCAGGTCAAATGGGCTGCTAGTCACTCTCAAGAGGTTTGGGACATATCAGCCAAAGATCCCATTCCTTCCAACTCACCACACAATCCTGGCCTCAAGACAGGAAAACCATGAAAGCTACAGTTCTCCCCCTATAACAGCTCCCAAACCAGTAGCACAGGATGCCAGGTCACAAGCCCCAGATCTGTCCTGATCATTTCCAAAGCTATCCTTCATGATAACAGTTGATACAACATGTTCATAGTACTATATAAACACAGCAACTGCTGGGGTCTGTAAACTATTTAGAGGTGGTATGGAAGAGCCAAGTTCATTTTGTAAATAAGACCATCAACCCAATATTTTTTTCAACAAAATCACTCTCATAAGATACAAACTCTATCAGACCCAAGAGCAAATGCAAGAAGCAATACTCACAGATTCCATGGCAAAAAAAATCAGTGTTGCTCAGGACTAGGTATGAACTCCACCAAGGCAGTATGTTCTGAAAGGAGACAGGAAGAGCAAATTAAGTCTAGTTCTAGGATCTCTCTACCTGGACCAACTATAATACAACAAATAAGATGTTACTAAGGTACAGCTTTAGCTGGTCTGGGGTTGTAAAGGGCTCACACCTGATAGTCTGCTTTATAGCAAGTGTTACTCTCAAGACTAAAAATCAAGATCCAGCCAGGAGATGGTGGCGCAGGCCTTTAATCCCAGCACTCAGGAGGTAGAGGCAGGTGGATCTCTGTGAGTTTAAGGACAGCCTGGTCTACAACAGCTAGTTCCAGGACAGGCTCCAAAACTACAGAGAAACCCTGTCTTGAAAAAACAAGGGGGGGGGGCAAAGTTCAACAGGAAAAGTTCAACAGGAAAAGGAAAGAGCCGGGATTTGTTTGTTATCCTTCCCTCCCCTAGGCAAGGACTCAGAACAGGGCCTGCTTCATCTTCAGATAAAGGTTATCACAAACTTCAATCAATAAACTAAGATGGAGTTTAACAGAAATCCAAACAACATAATCACCAAACCTTTATAAAAGTCTTACCTTTTTGTGTCCTCTATGAATTCTTATTAAAACCTCTACAGTAGATCATACCCCTACCTCCTTCCTCTCCCTCCACTGCCCCTTGTCGTTGTCCCCCCTCAGCCCCACCTCTCTCTGAGACTTGAGGTCCAGTACAGAATATTCCTAGTCATTCACTGATTAACTATCAGCCAGCAGAGGAAACCCCATTGCCTTCACTCATGCTTCACATCCTTCATCTATTTTCATACTCATTATTTAGAGAGGGGTCCATTCAAAGACATAGAATGTAATTCAAAAGCCAGGTACTTCAGAGAGGGAGCCAAGCAAGAATCAAGAATTCAAGGTCATCCTTGGCTACCTTAGGCAAGCTCAAGATTCACATGGCCCTTCCTTGGAAATAATTCAGAAATGGTGACTCCAGGAACTGGAATAATGGTTCAGGTGTTAAGAGCACTGGTTACTCTTCCAGGAGCTGAGATTGATCCTTAGCACCCACATGATAGTTTGCTATCTAGTTCCATGGAATCTGACACCTTCTTCTGGCCTATGTAGGCACCAGACATGCACATGGTGCATAGACATACATATAGGCAAAATATCCATATAGAAAGAGGGCGGGAAGGGGGACAAGTCCAGCAACCTACTGAAGTTAGTGTTCTTTCCAACACAACTTGGAGGTAAGGGGACCTTGAATGCCTAAATACCTTACATGGGATCAAAATTGTGGCTGGGGTGTTTTGGGATGTGGATATAGATGTGTTATCTATAAGATAAACTTAAGGTGGTATCCCAAGTGGCTCAGCAAAGGTGCTCACAGGGCAAATTCTTCTGGAAGAAGTTACAGGGAAGCCCATACTCGTCAGCCAGTGCCTAGCTCATTCCATGCAGAAGAGACATTCCCTCTACATTTTTAAAAAAATATTAATATTTGATGTACATGAATGATTTTCCTTCATTATATGTATGTGCACCATGTACATGCCCGGTGCTTCTGAAGACCAGGAGTATCCAATTCCTTGGAACTGGACGTCCAAATGGTTGTGATCCAATCATTATGTGGTTGCAAAGAACTACACTTGGGTCTTCTGCAAGAACAGCACACATTCTTAGCTACTGAGTCATTTATTAGCCCCAATTTCAATTTCATAACTATTGAAATAAAACATATGTATCGACATTACTGAATCTCAAAAATCTTAACGATGAGCAAAAGAACAGGTCTCAAAGGAATGTACTGAATACAACCATCCTTAGGAATCTGTAGATTGATTCGAGGATTCCACAGTTGAGACACCGAACTTGGAATCTTTCTATCACTTATGTAAAATAAGCTAGGAACAGCCTTCTTCAAACACATAAAACATTTCTCTGACTATCACATAAACAACTGTTTTACGATATTGTTTAGGCTACCATGACAAGAAAAGGGTTGTATGTGTGTAATTTTTCTTCTGAGTATTTTCAATCCAGTGGGTTAATTACAAAGACTATAAATTCCAGACAATGGAATTCATAAGGTGAGCCCATCTCCTTTCTCTTGGATTTTCTAGCTTTCCAGGCTTTGAGAATTCCTGCTTTTTACGAGTTAAAAACATAAATACTTCTGTGGAAGTAGTGGGCTCCCTATAGCTGTATCTTTCAAATCCACATGAAACTTATTATGTTGAACTTACTTTGTGTATAAGTTCAAGAAGAAGCAAAATATTTTAAGATTCAAAACAAAGGTTCCTGCGGCATGTGGGAATAAAGCCCAGAACCCTCATAGCACTGACACAGCAAAGAGTTGGTGGGCCTAAGTATGCACACACCCATCATAGTAGTCTCAGTAGCTGAGTAACACCTGGTGCCTTTTTCTCCCACCTGATAACCACAGAGAGGGAGGGAAAGGGGACAACCTACTGATCCTTCCACACCTAATTCAATTTTGTGATCAAACTAAAATAGTTTATTACTATAATTTATAACAAGGACTAATTAAAGGTACAAAGAATTTTTCATTCAGCAAACGCTTTTATGTCAAAATGTATTAAGATAAATTCAAATGCTAATATCAAAGACAGTGAATAATACTGTATCCAACCTTGCAAAATTCACTTTAAAAAACAGATGACAACCCTCTCTGAGAAGTGGGTGGGGGAGTAGGAGGGAAAAGGAAGGGAGACAGAACTGTGGTTGGTATGTAAAATGAATAAAAAATTTAAAATAAAAAATAAAGACAATTTCTTAACACACACACAAAAGATGACAGAGAGCTTAAGGCTTTCTGCATATAAGAAACTAAGTAAAGTAGGTAAGCACTGTAGCCATGTGCTATGAGGAGAATGAGACTACCAATACGATTATTTTTAAAGGTAATTTCAAATTTAAGAAATGTTACACATAAAAGTATAGGAAAATAGTGAGGTAATTTTCATTTCCATTTAGTGTTTTTAAAAAAGTAAAGATTTACAACTTCAAATCCACCAAAAAAAAAAGTAAAGATTATATTAAAGCACCATGAAAAATGATGTACCAAAAATCACATAATCTCCTTGGAAAACCTTGAGATGGGGGGGAGGGGGGGAGACGACACTGCACACACAAGAAAAGCATATACAAAACTCATCTACCCATAAACCATGATCCCATTCAACTCCAAACACATCAGAAATGCTGAATCAGTACAACATCAAAGTTCCAAAGTAGGAGAAGCTCTGAGAACAAGCATAGTGTCCTCAAGCAGAATCCCCAACTCGTACTCCCTGACACAAAATAAAGTCCCAGCACAGTTTCCCTGCACGAAGATGCTCTATGTGCATGTGGTTAAAAACAAAACAAACCATGAGCTTTCTTAGTCTGTCCTTAAAACTCTCTATAAGGCTTTACAAAGCTACTGAATAAAACATTTAGGCTATCGAAGAAAAAAGTGTGAATAAGCTGGAAGAGTACGAGCTGCTCTTAAAGAAGATGCAGGTTCAATTCCTACCACCACATGGTGGCTCACAAACTATCTTAACGCCAGTTCCAGAGGGGATGACTCCCTTCTAGAGACTGAAAGGCAAGGGTCATATGGTACAATACATAAATGGAGGTAAAATACCTATACACATTAAAAAGCTTTTCAAGTTTAAATAAAAAAAAATACTCATATGAGTAGAGGAGCGTCCAGTCAGCACATGCCCTGTTATAATGAAAAGTATCGAGTATATCATATAATTTTTCAATTGTCCTATAAAAGCAATGATAGGGCAATACAGGTTATAAGTTAAATGTCTATACCAGGAACTCAGTAAACAAGATCATCTACTGCTAGAATTCTGAAATAAACTCAGGGTGTCTTCATGTTTATTAAACTTGGGACAGAGTGTCCACACTAAGCCATTTTGAGCCACTTGTCTGGCCTCACCTTCAGGATATTTCTAGAAGCCCTATCACATTCTCACAGCCAAAGCTATGACCAGCCAATGGCACTATCTGTCATCTGAGGAAAGCAGGCCCAAACTGGGTGCTAGGGTAAGGGTTTGGTCTTAATCAGGGAGCAGAATGCAGGTCTCACAGAGACTAAGACTTTCATTCTAATGAAGGCAATTTTTGTTTTGTTTTGAGACAGAATTTCTCCATATATCTTTGGAGCCTGTCCTGAAACTGGTTCTGCAAACCAGACTGGCCTTGAACTCGCAGAAATCCACCTGCCTCTGCTGGGATTAAAGGTGTGTGTCACCACTGCCTGGCTATGAAGGGATATCTTTATCAGGGTCCATTATTTCTAGAAAACACGCTAACTCTGAAATATCTGAAATAAACACTGATGAAATATTCTAAGATAGGAAAAAGTGAAACAATAAGGAGTAGAGGCAGGAAGATTAGGAAGTCAAGGAGAACCTCAGAAACATGGTGAGGCACGGTGGTACACGCCTTTAATCACAGCACTCAGGAGGCAGAGGCAGGGGGAATCTCTGTGAGTTTGAATCCAGTCAAGTCTACTACAAAGAGAGTTCCGGGACAGCCAAAGCTGTTACACAGAGAAATCCTGTCTTTTAAAAAAAAAAAAAAAAAAAAGGAAGAAAGGGAGAGGGAAGAGGAAGGGAGAGTAGAAGAAGAAAGTTTGAAGCCAGACTGGCCTACATTAGACCCTGCAAGAAAAACTGGAGGTAGGGGCAAGGATAGGGCACCACAACTATCCAGTCTGCCCCCGCCCCATGTAACAACTACTTTTTTTCCTATTAATTGCCTTTTTACTATCTGCTTATAATAGTTGATTTCAGCTCAGAAATCCATAGATCTTGAGAAAACAGCAGAAACCAAGAAACCAGGGGGCTATAAAAGTTTAATGTGTGATGATTGATAATTACTGACAGGGAGACTGCCTGTCCATGCCTGGGCACGTAGAGACACTTTGTCCTCCTTCTGTAGCCAACCTCACCAAGATCCTATTAGAGTACCAGAAAGGTAGGTCTTCCCATGAGTCTGATAATGTGGACAAGATAATACCCAAATGTCAACAAAGCCTGGCACACAGGATCTGTTTAAGAAAAAAGAAAAAGAACTAAGTATGAGGTTGCATACCTATAAAATCACAAGGCTGGTGCAGTAGTACGGCAAGTTCCAGGTTAGCCTGATTACATAAAGAGACTCTGATAAGAAATGGGGGGGGGGGGGGCGCTCCATGATTATTGCTCAGTTGGTAGAGTGTCTGTAAAGCATGTGCCAACAACTCAAGAAAAAGAGGTGGATGAAAGGGAAGGTAAGAAAGAGTCCATTGCACCTGAAGTCTAGATGTCTTACTATAAGTAAAAGGTTAATTCAACTGGTGACCTAGCACCATGGAATCCTAATTAGCAATAAGGACAGAACTACTGACACAGGCAACAACTGGAGCAGCTCCTAAGGCAGCTGTTCTTCAACATGTGTGTTGCAATCCCTTTTAGGATCAAATATCAAATATTCTAATTACATTATGATTTATAACAGCAGCAAAATTAAAGTTATAAAGTAGCAACAAAAAATAATTTTACGGTTGGGGTCACTACAACACGAGGAACTATACTAAAGGGTTGAAGCATTAGGAAGGTTGAGAACCGCTACCCTAAGAGAAGTAATCGAAACACAAATGAAGGAACATGAAAACACACACACGGGGAGTGGGAGAAATTTCAAGGGTAATATGGTTATCCTATCCCATTTTATCAAGTGAAATACATCTCTCTGTGTCTGGCGCTGAGAATGAGTCTCAAAATGGCCTTAAACTCCCAATTCTCCTACCTCAGCGCCCTGAATTATGAAATTACAGACTTCCAGCAATTAAATAGGATCAAATGGAGGTAAAAAGGGCAATAGGACATATATTTATAGAGACGCAAAATTGCAACAAACTGCATAAACAACAAAGTAAATCTCTTCCTCACACAAGAAAACAGGCAAGCTGAACAAAGCTAGTAAGTTCTATCAATATTATAATCCTTGCTGTGCTATATTAGTTTTACAAAACAATTGGAAAAGCTGAATGAAGAATACAAGGGAGCGCTGAATCATTATCCTAAGTGCCAGCTCAAAGTTAAAATGTATGTGTATATGAATATACATATGACTTTATCTACTGTTGATTTATTTAATCTCAATAACCCTAAAAAGTATGCTATCATGATTATCCTTTTCAGATGAGAAAAACGAACCATGGATCTATGAAAACATACACAGTGTCACACATTCAATGGTGAAGGGTTTAGGACTCAAATCCAGCTAGAATCAGAGAATCACTTTTTTCAGGAAACTAAAAATTTGCACATGCATGCTGCTCTTTTGACTTTAAATATTTGCTGAAATGAATCCTTGAGAATGCAGAGAGCCCCTGTATTGCCAGAAGTTCTTGGACATAAGACCACAGGCAAATGAGTTTCCTTCCCTTCCAGACAACACTAGGGCCACAACACTGTATGACGGCCAACTTGCACTGTGTCGTGTCTAGGCCTAACACTGGCCTCCTTCCAGAGAAGCAAGACAGTTCTCAGTCTAGTCTCTCCCCTTCCCTACCCTGCTGGAAAAGAATGCATAGTTATTTGCTGTTGGTTTTAGGATGGGGTATTGTGTTACTATTTTATTATTCCTATGATTTAGAATTACAGAAAGCAGAAAAGAAGTAAAAGAAGGAAACTCCTTACCTACCTTTCAATCACTAAAAGAAAAAAAAAAGAAGCAAAACTAGTACTTTGACACATTCTTTGTACCTCTAAGCAGGAAAAAATACAAACTCAAAAGATCACAGGGTGTGACCTAACCCAGCTGCCCACCCCTCCTGCCCTAAGTAGCACATAAACTCTGGTCCTCCCAATACTACCTTCCCATTCTTGCTAAACCACAGTTGTGAAAGTGAAATCCAGAAAGGGAAACTGCAGGTTAGAGACTGGGAAATACCTGAAAACAAACTCAAGTTTAATAAAGTGACTCAACACAGGCTATGAGAACACCCCAAAAACCACACAAGGAAGAGCCTTGGTAAGGCAAAGATACAGGACAACCTAGACCCCACAAGGTCTGAAGCTGCACCATTTCAATGAGGAAACTGACAACAACAAACTCCTTCCCTAGTGACTCTTCAGGCTCAAAGAAGGAACAATAGGAAATTTCGCCATCTTTCAGACATTTCATCCACCTTCCTGAAATTCCGACAATAGACACATAAAACCAACTTTTTGAAGACCTCGATGAAGAAGAGATTACCAATATCAAGAACTCTTACCAAATCCACAGAATTCCACAGCAGCATACTTAACAGAGCTTCACCTTGGTTCTTTCCCACCAAACCTCAAACTGAAGCCTAGTTTATTCATGTGGCAATGCTGGCAAAGGAGCCTGGCAAGAAGTGTGTCAGTCACAAAAGCGGAGCCCTCAGAAAGTGAAGCTAACAGATCCACCTTTCTTCAGAGCTAGGTCCCCTTTTACACCTTTGTCTCCCTTCCACATGAACCTATGCACTTCCTTTCTGCCATGTTCCAGCAGTGTCGGCCCTTCAAAAGTCTTGGACTTCCAGAACAGTAAGGAAAATACAGGTCTCCTTTATACATCATCCATGTACATGTTCTCTTTGGAGTTCACTACGAACCTCACGCTTTATGAGTGGTGTCATGGGAATAATAAGGTCCATGCTAGAGTTGTTTTACTGCATTACTGTGAAGCTCCTACGGAACAATTGCTTATTTACCCTCAACTTTTCACAACTCATTTCCACAACATTTATATAAAATGAATAATCCAGGTGAAACAAGCAGCAGATACTAGACACCAGCCTCTTTTGTTAAATAAGAAGCAGAATCATACAGAGAGCCATGAAAACACTTTCTTATTTTACAGGCCTCATTCACAAGATTCCTTGCAAATTTTTTACATCCCCTCTCTTGGGTGTCCCAGAAAGACGATTAAGATGTACAGTGACAGACACCCCCACACACAACAGAAGCAATATACTAACTTACATCAGGGAGCACCCACAGAAAAACAAAACCGACTATTAAATGAGGCACCATTAAAACTTGAACCAGAAGACTTGAACAAATGGCTCGGTGGTGAAGAGCATATACTGACTGTTCTTGCAGAATACTCAAGTTTATTTCTTGGTACCTATATAAAGTGACTTACAACCACCTGTAACTCCAGCTCTAGAGGAATCCAATTCTTTCTTATGGCTTCCACAGACACCCACATCTGCCTCACAAAGACACACATGCATACATACACATTAAGTTTAAAATATTAAAAGTGATTTGAATAAACGAAATCATTAGCCAAGCAAAAGCTTGAACCTAAGTGGGTTGCCTGACTAGAAACTCATTTTGGACAAAGAAATGCAAAACCTAAAAACTGAAAGAGGATGGCACACACCAGAGACAGCACAGAACCTAGATACAACTAACGAAAGTTATAAAATGACTCCAGTCAAGTTGTAAGACACATGGTCAATATGTAAAAATCCATGTTCATTGATTGCCATATGCTAGCAACTCAAAAAGAAATTAAGAAAAAACAATTCCATTATCATACTCATAAGTAATAAAATAACATTAAAATGGACAAAAAGTTAAGGGTAAGACACTGTTAAAAGAAATTATGATCTCAACAAATGATGAAAGAAAGAAGTATATAAAGAACAATACCACACACACAATCCTAATATCCATGGTTCAAAAATGTGTGTAGCCCTTACTGTCCTGGAACTAGTTCTGTTAAACCAGACTGCCCTCAAACTCAAAGAGATCCACCTGCATCTGCCTCATGAGTGATGGGATTAAAGTTATGAGCCACCAGCACCTAGCTTTCTTCTTTACTCAAGTTTTCTACTTACTAAAGATAAAATTTAACAAATGCCTGTGGGTGAATGACTTACGAACAGGTGTTCCACCATGCAGGCTTTCTGCCAGTCAACTGCATCTACCCACTTCTTAGAATAACAACTTCTGCAGTTTGAACAGTATGTTCTGATGCCCAGGCACTGCAACCAAAGAACACCACCGAACAGAAGCAACTTATTCCCTTAAATCAAAAGAAGATTCTAGCCAGGCAGTGATGGTGTACACCTTTAATTCCAGCACTTGGGAGGCAGAGGAAGGTGGATCTCTGTGAGATCGAGGTCAGCCTGGTTGGCAGAGCTAGTTCCGGGACAGGCTCCAAAGCTACACAGAAAAACCCTGTCTCAAAAAACCAAACAGAAAAAGAAAAAAGATATGGAATCTTCCCCAGTTCCAATAGAAAAATCATTGTTACCTCAACTTGCACTCTTCCCACACAACAAATGTAATCACAAATACAGACTCCCCCCATTTCATGTGCATGGAAACACAGGCTAAGAAACAAGTTTTACCAGGAGAGCCACTTAAACTTTACATCCATCAGCAAGGTTTCATTTAAAATGAGTGAAATCCTCTCGTGCTAGTTCCAAAGTGGGCATCACAAACCCAGTATTTGTTTACAAATTGTTTACAACTGGGACTGGAGAAATAGCTCATTAGTTAAGAACACCAGCTGCGCGCTGGAGAGATGGTTCAGCGATTAAGAGTAATGCCTGTTCTTCCAAAGGTCCTGTGTTCAATTCCCAGCAACCACATGTTGGCTCATAACCATCTGTAATGAGATCTGGTGTCCTCTTCTGGCCTGCAGACACACATGCAGACAGAATACTGAAAATACTGTATACATAATAAATAAATCTTAGGAAAAAAAGCACTAGCTGTTCTTCCAGAAGACCCTGGTTCAATTCCCAGTACCCACATGGCAGCTCACAACTGTCTGTAACTCCAGTTCCAGGATACCTGACACCCTCATACAGATATACATGCAGGCAAAACACCAGCGCACATAAATAAAATTTTTTAATTAAATTTTAAAGATTGTTATGGGGCTAGAAAGATGGCACAATAGTTAAGAGGATATGCTACTCTTCCAGAGGACTCAAGTTTAAGAAACAGAACATAACCATAGCTTTAACTACAGCTCCAGGAGAGTCAATACCCTCTTCTGGATTCTATAGGCACCCCCACACATAGACAAGCAAGCAGACAGGCTCTCTTGCTTTCTCGTGCGCGCACGCGCACACACACACACACACACACAAATAGACTAGTTTACAGTACCAAAAGTTAAAGAGGCAAGATGGCCCCAATGCAAAACTATGCATAATACACTTCTACATTCATTATGTTTGTTTTAAATGGGTTTACTCACTGACCCACCCATAGTATGGAGCACTCTGGTACCAGAAAGACTCAAGGGAGAAATGGTGAGTGGCAGATCTTCATAAAACTGATATACCACAAAGGTCACTATAACATAACCAGGATCCTTTAGAGTAACAGTATCATCTTCCTTTTTCTTGTGAGAAATCAAGTTCTAAGTGGGTGAGTAATAGTCTTAAAACCCAAATCAAGCTCAGTTTTGGGACATGTATTTACACACTGGTCATGCACACCACCTCCAGTTCATAGTAGTCGTTTTTGGAGAGCATTTAGGGCTGCAACTGGCAAAACCTTCAACTAATCCAAAATAAAAACACAATTCTGTGAGCTAAAGAGAACTAGAATTCATACTTCAAAAAAACCCAGGGCAGCCTTAATTCACCACCCCCACCCCTTAAACCAGAAGCAAAACTGATACGCAAATGACCTGAACCCAGAAAACAAGTACTCTATAAACATTCCCTCCTATAGCAGGCTTTTCTTAAAGCTAACCCGGCTTCCTCTGGTATTTCTGCTTCATCTCATTTCCTACATGATCTTCCTTCACCTGCTTCTTCAATGTTTCCCACCACCACCATTCTGCATAGCAATCTTTTCAACCTAATGTAGCTTTAACCAACCTAGTTAATTCTAAGTCTGCAACTCTGAACTCCCTCCTGAACTAACTACATCAAAGTCCAACTAGAGACACTGTCAATCATTTTCACTCAATTCACCCTCCTCATGTATACAACACACAGAGGGCATATTAGTCTATCCAACTTATTTTTTTTTCCTGAACTTCCTACCCTCCCTGCATTAGAAGCACCTGTCTTTGCAATCCTACAAACCAGAAACCAGCTGTTGTTTCTTGCTATCAAAAGTGAGATTACCGGGCGGTGGTGGCACACGCCTTTAATCCCAGCACTCGGGAGGCAGGGGCAGGCAGATCTTTGTGAATTCAAGGCCAGCCTGGTCTACAAGAGCTAGTTCCAGGACAGGCTCCAAAGCTACAGAGAAACCCTGTCTCAAAAAACCAAAAAGGAAAAAAAAAAGTGAGCTTGTAAATCCTGCCAACTTCAAATCCAAAAAGAGGGGTAAAATCTTCCTGCTTCTGCTGCCACTATCCTATTTTGTAACCCACAGTATTTATCAATATTTATTAATCTACATTATCTTAACTTAATTATTCCCACTTCCGATCATACACCAACCCAACTTATTCCCCACAAGCTAACAAGGGAATCTACCACACTGATGTACCTCTCACATCTACACATTAGTCTTGCCTACAAATAAGTCACTAGACTAACAAGGAACATACTTTTTGTTCTACAAATTTCAAGCCCACAACAAAAAGAGTACATTACATTATGATGGAGTATGTACATACCTGGGAAAACAATGTCATGATGGCACTCCCTATAAATCCCAGCAATTGGGAGACTATGGCAGGAAGATGCAGAATGCAATATCATCCTACATTATTTATCAACCAGAGGAAGGGTCAGAGAGAAGAGACAAGAGGGTGGAAGAAGAAAGTGAAGAAGATCTAAGCACATCTGTATACACTGTGAAAATGTCACAATGAAATGGGTTTTGTAAAAGTTATTTTCTAAAAATAACATACACTAATAATATTTTTTAAATATTTTTAAAGTATCACAAGGCTGGTCATAGTGGATGAATGTCTTTTATCACAGCACACAAGAAGCCGAAGTGGTGGACCTCTGAAATCGAGGCCAGCCTGGCATGCACATCCAGCTCCAGGGTAGACAGGACTACATAAAAAAGACCTTATCTAAAAACAAAACAAACACAAAGGGCTCTTTTCTACTCTGCTTATCCAGCAAACCCTTCAAAATCAAACCTAAGTCTTCACTTAGCTTAAAAAGATCTTTCATATTTTTTAAATTCTCTAAATGGATATGTGTAGTATTTTATATTTTCACCTTATATCACCCAGGCAGGAGCACTGCTCAGCATCCCACACACTCATATTATGTAACCACCTCCAACACTCCAGCTATCTCATGGACGCTGTTGATGATCACCATAACTAACCTCAGAGCTGCCTCAGAGCTGGGACACACACATCAGAACAAGGAAATACAAGTGTCAAAGGACTGCAAAGAATATGGTCAGCTGACATTAACAAGTAAACATATAAAACCAATTATGTAAACATTACCATGGAAATTACAATTCCTATCCTTAGTGCCTCAGCACTTTGTCGTTTTGATCCATTTAATTTATATGCTTTGAGACATAAAAGTTCAACTGAGATGAAGATAACTTACTCACAGAATTAAGAAAAGAAGAAGCCCTCCAAACCATATCTTAGTAGCCTCTAAAGGAAGGTTCTGATGCCAGAGGGCTGCAACCTGCCTTCCTCTTATATGCATGACCTAGCACACGGCGTACTTAACACTTCCCAACAGCACAGCAACATCTCTAACCATGATAGGTTTAAAACTGCTTCCCTCCTCCCATGCTACTACTCTCAAAGCATTCAAAATACATTACTTCAAAATAAAAATACATATTAATTAGTCCCAACTCAAGCAAAACCAAACTCGAGTTAAAAGCCTTTCTACCAGGTGTGGTGGCACATGTCTTTAATGCCAGCACCTGAGAAGCACAGAGGACGATGAATCTCTGAGTTTGAAATCATACCAACCTATACAGTGAGTTCTAGACCAGCTAGGACTACAAAGTTACCCCACAACTTGTCATTTGCTTTGACAAAAGCCATACTTTAGCCAGGTGGTGGCAGAGACGGCGCAAGCCTTTAAGCCCAGCTCTCGGCAGAGACAGGCGAATCTCTATGAAATCGAGACCAGCCTGGTTTATAAGAGCTAGAACCAGGACAGCCAGGGCTGTTACACAGGGAAAAAACCCTGTCTTCCTAGACTAGTAACATTTGGTTTTTTTACCTTTGAACAGACACACAATGAGAGAATGAACTTGGTGCATCATCTAGATATAATTCAGGACCCACTCACTAGAAATAGAAAGAGGGCTCCACAGAATACGCACTACCTATTTCCAGAGTCTCTTCACCATGGCTCCTAGCAACTTCACCTCCTAAAGACACTGCTTTTTTCTATCTATGGGACTGGTGATTGTAAAGTTAGTTCTCACCTCCCCTGACCCCGCTCTTCACAAATAAATCTAATAAATAAACACTAACTTAGGTCTTCCTTCACCCTCTTCCAATATATACTTGTGTAATAATCACCTAGGAGAAATATTCTCTAAACTGAGAAATCTCCCCGCTTCTTGCCATAGGTGTTGTAGAGGACTAGTTTGAAAAACAGCTTTTAAATTGCAAAGATCCACTAGTAAGTCATTTCTGTGTAACAACCCTAGCTGTCCTGGAACTAGGTCTTCTAGACCAAGCTGGCCTCTAACTCAAGAGATCCACCTGCCTCTGTCTCCAGAGTGCTGGAATTAAAGGTGTGCGCCACCACCGCCCAGATGCACCTTAAGTTTTATGTGACTCAAATGTCATCATGAATCCCAGCTTCTAGTGACTACACAATCAGTGCACTTCACACTGTGATGTATTTAATTTCCATACAGATCAATGCTGGGTCTGTAGAACCTCTAGCACTCCTAGTATTCTCATAATTAGACAAGAATATTCTCATAAGTAGACAGAAAAGTTCCCAAGATACAAACATAAATACATACTAAGTCCATTATATTTCTATATACCAGTGACAATCAACACATCTATGAAATTCAGGCAAATGACAACAGTGTCCAAGGACAGACAGGCTAACCAACTACTGGGACATAGAATAATCTTATACACATATGTGTAAGGGACTTGAAATAGGCCAACAAGTACACAGCACCCTACTGAACAGATAAGGTTAGGACAAATGGTGCCTACATAGACAAGCAATGAGCAATTACACAAAAAAAAATTTTTAAAAAAATCTCAGAATTTGTTTTTTAATTGAGAAGAGGTTTTTTTCTCTCCAAACATGCCTTGCCTGTGTGTGGTGTCACCCCACCACAGGAATCAACATTTACAGAAGATTTGCTAGATCAAGCAGTGCATACAGATGTTGGAAGATGAAGAGGGTAACTCTTGGCCTCCAGGAAAACCAGAAGATATCGAGAATCTTTGACCTAACCTTTGTCGATCGCTGAGCCCAGACTTTCTTTGAGAGAAGGAGGGTGGTTTCTGGATTAGAAAAGGATCACTTCTCATCTATAGAGTACAGCTGGGCCTTAAATATCAGGACTATTTCCTGCTAAATCATGTCCCACAAATGAGGCTTTTATGAACTAGACCCAAGGACTATGCAGAATCTAAAAGAATGGTCATATTGAAAAATTGAAGGTTTATTTTTCTAGGCTAAAGTGTGTGAGTACAGCACGTGAGGCCAAGTTCAAACACCAGCCCCAGTACTGTAAGTAATAGAAGAATGAATTTCCAAATAAAATAAATTAAAAAAAATAAAACAAAGAATGAATTTCTTTTTTTTCTTTTTCTTTTTTCGGTTTTTCAAGACAGGGTTTCTCTGCAGCTTTGGAGCCAGTCCTGGAACTAGCTCTTGTAGACCAGGCTGGTCTCGAACTCACAGAGATCCACCTGCCTCTGCCTCCCAAGTGCTGGGATTAAAGGCCTGTGCCACCACCGTCCGGTTCAAAGAATGAATTTCTAAAACCCAGGTGTGGTAGTGCATGTCTTTAGTTCCCAACACTAGGGAGGCCAAAGCAAGTGGATCTCTGAATTCCAGGACAGCCAGGTCTACAACAGAGTACACAGAGAAACTTTGTCTCAAATAACAAAAACAAACAAAAAAGAATGATTTTCTAACTTTGCGAGACTTTTCTGACAGGTAGGGGGGTGTGGTGTGGTGTGGGGTGTGTGTGTGTGTGTGTGTGTGTGTGTGTGAGAGAGAGAGAGAGAGAGAGAGAGAGAGAGACTGATAATTAAAAGTTTAAATGCAAATGGTAAAAAAAAAAGAAGAAAAAGGGGGGGAAAACAAACTTTACAAAGGCCAAAGAAGTCATTTTATGATCTTGATTTGAGAACAAATTATTCTTTCTTCCTTTTATGGGGGGAGGGGTGCCTGGGGGTGGGAAGGGGGTGTAGGGCAGGGTCTCAATCTGTGGACCAGGCTTGGCCCCGAATTCAGTTATCTGCCTGCCTCTGCCTCCCAAGTGCTGGGATTAAAGTCAAGAAACACCACCAAGGCATGAAAAACTTTAAGGCATGATGGCTTATGACCCACAATCTAAAAGACTGTGCAGAGAACCTAGGTAATCTCTTCTAAATAAAGGATCAAATCACCAGCTATCAAAGTTAACTGCTTCCTGCATTCTACCCCTGTAGGAATTAAAGATTTACTTTGGTTCACAGCTTTAAGAGGGTTATAGTCCACCACAGCAGGAAGACATAGCAGCTCTGCTCAGTGAAGGATAAGAGCAATGTGTCAGAGGTTGTTCGTTCCAGGAAGCAGAGCCAAACCATTTTTCCTATTTATCTCAACGATGATTAGCACATGGAAAATTATGATTATCACAGTGTATGATACATGGTGTTCAAAAATCAAGTATAAGACAGGCACAAATATCATACACCTGTCATCTGAGTACTCAGGAGAAGAGGCAGGAGGACTAAATGTTCCGGGTTAGCCAAGGCTGCCTATCAACTTTGAGGTGGTGACAGTGGTCCTTTAAAAGTAATCATATGTACATTCATAATAAAAGTTTTTCTTTTCCTCCTAACACCATGAAAGTTTGTTAATAAACAGAAAAGTTTTGGTGGGAGATACAGGTTTGGTTTGGAATATTCCAGTTTTTTTTTTTTAGGCAGTCTCATTGTGTAGCCTCAAAAGCCTCAAAGCCTCCCAAGTCTAGCATCCACATAAAAGAGTAAGCAAATGATGAAAGTGAGGACATCTGAAATACACTGCCACAGACAGACACCATAATGCTGAAACACATATCTTGAGTCCCAGTCACAAGACTGAGCAAAACCACACCACAAGCAAGAAACGGCAAACAGGATCTCTACAAGTCTCAAAATCATTGAGAATGTCTCCATTCCAAATTGCCATGCATAATTCCAGCTAAAAGCTTAACTCAAGACAGACGAGGCTGTTAGAATCCAGATCAATACACACCACAGGATGAACAGTTTCACCACCATTGCCCTGCACAAACAAAAGTGACCATATCTTGGGGACCAGGCTAGAGTTTACTGTTTAACCCCACAGTCTATGAATTACTCCCATCAAAACAGACAAAGAAACACAGAGAAGAGTATGAGATTTTAGGATTATGTCTAAAACACAGAAACACCCCTCCCCCAATATTCTTTTACTATCTGGAACTATCCGGAAGTTAAGAAGACAATGGGCTGAGATGTATCAATGGGCTTCCTCCAAAGGAAACCACTGTGCAGTTATTAAACAACAAACATTTTAAATATACATTAGTATAAAGTGAATGTTACCATTGTGCCAGAGACAAGTTAACAGTACAACTTTAAAAACAAAAAAATACTGTCACACAATTATGTGGAAAAAGTAAAGCCACAGAAGTCCAACTCCAGCAATCTATGGCCAGGACACTGGTTAGCTTGTGGAAGCTATTCTGGGGCTGGAGAGATGGCTTAGAGGTTAAGAGCACGGGCTATACTTCCAAAGGTCCTGAGTTCAATTCCCAGCAACTACATAGTGGCTCACAACCATCTGTAATAAAATATGGTGCCCTCTTCTGGCCTGCAAAGATATACGCAGGCAGACCACTGTATACTTAATAAATAAATAAATCTTAAAAAATAAAAAAGGAAGCTATTCTGGCCCCATACAGCAGGCCTAACTCACCTTCCTGTCAGAGCAAAAGAAAATCCAGACAGTACTCATGAAAGGTCTGTGTGTGCCTGCACGCCTGTGCTAAAAAATGGACAGTACATGATTTTAAAAAAGTAAAAGTTTCCTGTGCTATAATTCTCTGGAGTAAAGTCCTAAGATACTTATAACTATTTCATTCTGCTCTGAAGGAGCTACAGAAAATCTCAAAGCAGACTTTATTACAGATCACACACACCTTGAAAACAGGAGCTGGTCTCAGACTCATAATCCTCAGTCTCCAAAGTACTAGACGTGAGTCACCACACCCAACTCACACGTGCTTCTGTTTTAAGATCTCATAAAAAAAACAGCACACACCTTTAATCCCAGCACTGGGGAGGCAGAACCTGGTGGATCTGAGTTCGAGGTCAACCTGGTCTATAAAGAGAGTTCCAAGACAGCCAGTGCTGTTAAACAGAGGAACCCTGTCTTGAACCACCATCACCCCCACCCCGAAAAAAAGATCTTGAAAATACAATAGGAGAATATATTCTACCACCCAATAATTAATGCAATATCATTTAGAAAGTATTTCAAATAAACAAACCTGATTCTAAGAAAATTAAATGAACCTATTTTCAAACAAGGTAGAAAGGAAAATATAGACACTAAAAGTATCCTCTTAACTTCCACGAGTGTCATGGCATAAACACAGATAAATATGGATTACCACATGAGTGCCATGGCACTCACACAATAGCTATGGATCACCAATATAAGAAGGGTTACACAGGTCTGACATCACAGGGAATTTAACTGACAATATAAACAGCATGAGTTGTGAAAAAACAGAGCTGCTGAAGAAACGAGCAGAGGCAGCAGCATAGCAAGTTGCCAATGTCTCTTTAGAGTCAGGCAAGGTGGCAATCCAAAGATGTTGGTGCCTCGAAAAAGATCCCAATTAACATCTACGTTTTCTCACCAAGGATTCAATTCCAATAGTGTAGCTATATTCTGAGACGTCTATAAGCATAACTAAAAAGTGTCTGGATGTGATGGAGGGGCAGAAAAGTCTACGGTGTTTCTAACGTACCACATCAAAAAGCTACAGCTGGATGAAGACACCAGTAGTTCAATTCAGCAGCTCCAGAATGAGCAAGGTTCAACCCTGAGAAAGTTCCTAGGCAACTGCAGACGTGAAAATTTTGTCTACAAAATGCCCAAGTTGGCCCTCTGCTGACTGGAGAGTCTTCAAACAAAAATCCCTTCAGACTCCTTTTTGCAGTCTATCTTTCAGGGATTTCTTACACCACTTTCATGAACCAGTAAATATTCAAGAGCACTAAATGTGAAGCCTGTACAAAGCTTCCAATAACATGTTCCATAATATACAATCTACTTCTCAGTCTTTAACATCTATCTACCTCTGAATTTTCATGGATTTCAACAATAAAAGAACATACAATTTTTTATTTTGTTTTTAAAAAAAAAAAAGGAATGACTGACAGGAGATCCTTTCACAACTTCTTCCAAAACCTGATCCTGAGAAAATTTTTCTGTAACCAGTTTTCTCCAGACATAGCTTCTGTCTGTCACTGTCTCAATACTTGTAAATTTTAAGCCAAAACAAATTATTTTTCACAAAATAGACTGTGCAGTGCAGAAATTATTTTACACATCCAAGATTCATTTTCTTTTCTTTTTTTAAAGATTTATTTATTATATATATAGTGTTTTGCCTGCATGGTCACCTTCATGCCAGATGAGGGTGCCAGATCTCATTACAGGTGGTTGTGAGCCACCATGTGGTTGCTGGGAATTGAACTCAGAACCTCTAGAAGAGCAGCCAGTGCTCTTAACCACTAAGCCATCTCTCCAGCCCCCAAGATTCATTTTCAAAAGAAGTGGAAGAGAAGATGGAGAGATGGTTAAGAGCTCTTCTGAGGACCTGGGTTCGATTTTCAGTCCCCACATAACAGGTTGCAAACGTATCTAACTTCAGTTCTAGGGAAACTGACATCTTCTCCTGCTCTCCCTACAGCCAACAGGCACACATGTAGTGCACACATACACACAAGCGAAATACTTATGAACAAAAATAAAAATAAAAAATTAAAAAATAAAAAAGCTGTAAGAGGCTTAGAAAGGAAGCCTTGTCCCACAAAAAGCAGATACCAGTTTAACCCTCTTCTACCCAGCGTCCATTCACCAGAACTGCAGAGGATTAGAAACTATCATAGTAAGGCTCTGGAGCTTCCTTGGCAGAAAGGAAGTCTGCACCTTGCAACCTCCTCCAACCCAGCACGCAAACTCTGCCATTCCAACCCTTATAGCAAGGCCAGAACTGCTCCTCCCCTGGTTGTGCAGCTAAGAATAAATGTTTCACTACAATACTGCTTCTACTTCCTCCACTACAAACATAAGTAAAAATGCTTCCTCTAAACAGGAAAAAATTTTAAGTGAAATATCTCAAATTAAACTTGCTCAGAATCAGTACAAAGAGATAGACATGCTAAAGAGTACCCAGTGCCCTCCAATCAATCAGCACCCAGAAGCAAAGGGTCCCTGGTCCCTAGAACAACCATTACTTCCTCCACATAGGCATAAGTACCAATTTACACCTGCCTGTCTGCGATACATGAGAAAAAAAAAATTGTTTGCTTTTCAAGACAGGGTTTCTCTGTTAAGCCACTCTGGCTGTCTTAGTACTGACTCTTTAGACAAGGATGCCCTCAAACTCAGAGATCCACCTGCCTCTGCCTCTCTAATGCTGGAATTAAAAAACGCACACTAACACTGCACGGCACACGGAAAATTCTTTAAGCAATGCTTTAAAATTTTTTAACCAAACTTGTTCAGCCGTTTCAGCCAACTTTTGCAGGCAATAAACACAGGAAACTTTTTCAGATAAAATACAAAAGCAGATGAATTAAATAGGCAAAAGTCTAAGATAACAAGCTACATTAAAAAGCATGTTTGTATGGGAGGAATGGAGCAAAAAACAAACAGCTACAGAGTAATATCATTGTGAGATCAGAGGCTGGTCCCAGAGTATATTTATTATCAAGGTAACCGTGCAAACTGGAAGTATAGCTCAAGAATCAAATGCTTGCCTATCACATTCAAAGACCCTGGGTTCAACTCCAAGTGCACTTGGGGGGGGGGGGTTGTCGTGGTTAATTTTCATTGTTATCACAACTACATTTAGAATACCACGGAAACACTTAAGTGTATTTCCAGAAAGATTTAACCTGAGGGAAGACCCACCCTGAATATGGGAAGCAGCATATACTATGCATTTGAGGCCCTGAATGAACAAAAAGAAAGCAAGATGAATGAACATCAGCATTCATTCCTCTCTGCTCCCCAACTGTGAAGTCGATGTGATCACTGCCTCACAAGCTGTGTGTGTGTCTCCCTTCTTAAACCATGAGCCAAAATAGACTCTTCCTCCCTAAGCTGCCATAGTAGAGAAACAACAAGGCACCACATCTGGTCGAGAGGATAACCCAAGCTAAGCACCAAGCTCGTGGCTTCTAGGGTGCTCAAACTCACCATGGCTAGACAAGAGTTAGTAAAAACTCAGTTCTTTTGCCCAGGAATATGGATATATAATTTTTGTGCTTTTATACAACAATACCCAAACAGTTAAGTGCTGACCTGCAGTTTTTCAATTACAAGCAGAATAAATAAAATTCTATATTGAAAGCTTCCACATTAAAAAAAAATCAATGAACAAAAGATTTTATCGCTGAAGCAAGCAGGCTTCCATGTTTACACTGTGGCTCCCTGATTGAATGCTTTCAAGAGATTGAAAACACTGTAAGTGGCTGCTCACCCATATTTCTTTTCTGAGAAGAGATGAGAACAATTTAAATTCTTTCTTTGAGTTCTATAAGGTGCCGTTTAAATTATTTGGGGGCAGGGATAAATGGTGAGGTTAGCTGTCTGTATTATTAGCAGCTTGGTAACCTACTTCACCAAACCCATTCAGAAGACCAACAATTGCCATATGTTTCCACTATTTCTTCTCCAACAGCAAGGAATGTACAATTATCCTCAACCATTTTAGGGCTGATCAATATACAGAGCTACCACTGGAACTTCTAACAAATAGAAATCAGCTATTATATTTCTGTTTCCGGGAGTACACTAGGGGCCTGACCTCAGACAACTACTACAGAAAGTAACAACCAGACTGAGGATGTAGCTCAGTCAGTCAATACAACGTTTTTCTCAAATGAAACACAGGTCATGTGGTTTCTGTTCCATTTCTTGCCCACATAAGAAATACCTGTTTCAAGGTTAAATCCTAAAGGAATCCTTCCAAGTATCTTCTAACATCAACTGATATCAATTCAGTTCCAATAACATAATTCAAATGAACCAATGCTAGCATGAATAACAATGACTAAATCCAGTCAAATACAGAAATGAGAACATTAACATTGTCTGTTCATAAGACATAACAATCTACCCAGCATGGATACAACTTTAATCTCAGCACTCAGGGGGCAAAGACAAGTGGATTCTCTGATTCTAAAACCAATCTGGTCTATATGGCAAGTTCTAAATCAGCCAAGGTGTAAAGAATGGCCCCATATGCTGGGTGGTGGTAGTACACACCTTTAATCCCAGCACTCAGGAGGCAGAGGCAAGCAGATCTCTGTGAGTTCAAGGACAGCAAGGACTACAAAGAGAAACCCTGTCTCAAAATAACAAAACAAAACAAACAAACAAACAAACAGGCCCTATAGGCTCATATATTTGAATACTTCATTGAGTATTCATCAGGGAGTGAGTATACATCAGGGAGTGACACTATTTAGGATTAGGAGGTGCAGCTTTGTTGGGATGGGTATGGCCTTGTTGGAGAAAGTGCCACTGGAAGTGGGCTTTGAAGTTTCAGAAACCCATGCCAAGCTCAGTTTCTCTCCTGCGCCCATGTATAAATGTTTGCTTTTCATCAACACAGCACTGGTGCAAAAGGTGACCTTTACTTTGACATGTGTAAGAAAGTTAATCTATTTAAGGACAAACAGTACACATAATAAATGCAAGATTTATAAATGCAAAATAATAAATGCACAGATTTAAGAAAGTGGTACGTGAGTGAATTTACAAACACCACTTACATATGGGCACAATCCTTACATAAATCATCACACACACACACATTTAACAAGACCTACAAAAACAGAGAGAACTCACATACCCTTCCCCAGTACAGACCATCTATAGTAGAAGACCACGTGTTTGTTCCTGGCTGCCAAACATGAAATAATCACACAGAAACTGTATTATTTAAATCACTCCTTGGCCAATCACTTAAGTGTATTGCTAGCTAGCTCTTATATCTTTGGGTAACCCATTTCCATTATTTTATATTTATATTTTACCATGAAGCTCATGGCCAACTGGCGTCTTTCTCCTCTTGCGGCTCCATGGCTTCTCTTTGACTACATCTATTCTCTCCCTATTCTGGATGGATGGATGGATGGATGGATGGATGGATGGATGGATGGATGGATGGATGGATTCATTCATTCATTCATTCATTCATTCCAGCCTGGCTTATTCTGTTAAGCCATTGGCCAAAAGCAGCTTATTAACCAATAAAAGCAACCCACACCAACCAATCTCAGAAGAATTCAAGGCATATTCTAGAACTGAAGGAAGAACAACTGACATTCACTCACTCTTTCCTTCTATACCACAGCAAGAACAGACTTCTATGCTAATCCACTCTAATCCCAGCACCACTGCCCATGCACATGTAGAGCAGATACGGCAAAGGCTCCCTCTCCCACAAGATGCCAACCCAGTGAAAGAACCTTAACAAACCCACGCTTCTCTGCATATCTCCTTGCAACCCCAGTGTCAAGAGGTCCCATTGCCCTCTTCTGACCACCACAGGCATTGCACACATGTGGTATAAATATACACATGCAGGGAAAACAACTTAAACACTTAAAAAATGGTAGAAAAATTTTAAGGGGGGGGACCAGAATCCTAAGAATTACTTGAGTACAGTGGTTTAAGACCAGCCTGGGAAATAACATACCAAAACATCATCATAAAAAATTATATTAAACAGACCCACTACAGTATTTGAACGTCACGTTTCCATGTTTTCTTTTTAAACAAAATCTGCCTAGATAGTCTAGACTACCTTCACACTCTCATCACTGCTCTGACCTGCTCCATTATCTATTTTTTTAACTTAACCTTATTACTACACGTTATTAAAAATCTCAAAAGTTCGGTTTGTTTGTTTTGTTTTTTTAATCTAAGCTGGGCTCAGAATGTGTCCTAGTGGTAGAGTGTCTGTCTAGCAAGCACAAGGCCCTAAGCTTCATCTGAGAAAGGGTAGAAGGAGAAAGGAAGAAAGGAGGAAATCTTACATAAACTGTAAATACAACACTACCTTCTAAATAATGTTCACGTGAACATTATTAAAATCAGGCATGTAAATGCACACACATTTATGTAACATTTAAACTTAAAGCTAAGTTATTTATGAAGATTTATACAAGCCAAGAAATAACTTTGGAAGCAGGCACGAGTACCACTTAGAAGACTAGAGGTCTCCTTTGAACACACAGCAAAACCGCATATCCCAGACCTACAGTACCACCTGTCTATCCCTCATTTGTCTATCACCATCTTATTTAAGTGTCATTAGCAGTTATTAATCATCATAACCAATTCTTTGCTACTGTACAATGAAAAGGAAAACCAATGAAAATGGATGTAGTAATGACAAAAACACAGCAAAAAGAGAGCTAGTAAAAACAAATCTCTTAACTTTTATTATTTTTAAATATATACATTTATATTGCACGTTATTGCATACAGGTATTAGGCACAGATACATCAACTTATCCCTGTATATTACATATACACAAGTTTATTACATGTGCACAAATTTACATATATAAGCCTCATTCATTATACTCATATGAATGTTTACATTATTACCCATATACATACAAGCACACCTTTCATAGACTTCTACAGTTAGTTTTACATCACTGCATATTGATGTATACCTCTGATCCTCAGTAGTAAACTTATGGGCTTATCTAGTCATGACATTGAAATAGAGGGCAAGTAACATGTGACAGGCAGGGTCACAGTTCAGAAGGCAGTTCAAAGTTCCTGGTTCAAAGCTCTGATTCTCCTCCCATTGTCTTGTACTCTCTATGGGGTCCCTGCTCAAGTATGGGCACATGATTTTTGTTTTTGTTTTTCGAGACTTGATTTCTCCATGTAATAGCCCAAGCTGTCCTGGAACTCATTCAGTAGACCAGGCTGGTGGTGAACAGCGATCGCACCTGCCTCTGCCCATTAAATGCTGGAACTAAAAGTGTGTGTCGCCACCACCAAATTGGCACATGATTATTTTTTAAGTAGTGAGAGACATTTTGCAGAGAAATGTTTCACTGAGGAGCATCCTGGTATTTTAAATATCCATGTATTCACAAAATATGTCATAAACCCCTCCAGACAATAAAATGGAATAATATCCTTTGCATCCTCTTCACCTCTATAACCAGACTGAGAATCTGAAGCCCAATCAACCAAGCTGACTTTATAACTCTGGAAATCACACCATCCACCTACAAGATATGCCACAAATCACTTTGTTTTGGTTTTTTTGAGACAGGATTTCTCTGTGTAACTACCCTAAACTGCCCTGGAACCTGCTCTGTAGACCAGGACAGCCTCGAATTCACTCAGTGCTGGGATTAAAAGCCTGAGACCACTAGCCATCAGGGGAGATATCAGTATCACAAATCACTTTTAACTATTTAAAATTTAAATATCTAAGAAACTTACCCAGGCGCCACTTAAATTATTCCTCTCAAGCCTAAACTTTTATAAGTATTATAGGGTAAGTACATCAGCATTTACGAAGTTATTCTTAATTAAATATATAACTTTGCCCAGCGGTGATGCATGCCGTTAATTCCAGCACTCAAAACAAAAGGCAGAGGAAAGTTGATCTCTTGAGTTTGAGGCCAGCCTGCTCTACATAGCAAATTCCAGGACAACTAGGGCCCTCACTTAGAGAAACCAGAAGTTCAAGGTCATCCTCAGCATTATAGTCAAGCTTGAGGCTAGCTTGGGAAATGCGAGACCCAATCTTTTTGTTTGTTTGTTTGTTTTATCGAGACAGGGTTTCTCTGTGGCTTTGGAGCCTGTCCTGGAACTAGCTTTGGTAGACCAGGCTGGCCTCGAACTCACAGAGATCCACCTGCCTCTGCCTCCCAAGTGCTGGGATTAAAGGCATGCGCCGCCACCACCACCTGGCTGCAAGACCCAATCTTAACAACAAAAACAAACACTTTTTGAAACACCTAAAGGGGGAAGTACAAAAATAGACAAAGGGGACAAATAAACAGTTTTATTGTGCTTTATGACAATTTAAGCCAACTCCTACATTCTTTTAATTTCTAGGTTTATCTATTTATTTGTTTTGTATGTATGATCCATGTACATATGTATAGTATGTGTGGGTAGAGCTGACAGAGGTCAGAAAAGGAGCTGGGTCCCCTGGAACTAGAATTCCAAATCGCTGTCAGCCACCATGATACTTGATACTGAACCCCAGTCTTTTGCATGAAGAGCAAGTGCTCTTAAATAGACACATCTCTCCAATCCCTACACAAATTATTAGATGTAGTCTGCAAAAAAGATCAGAAAAAAATCTAAGAAACAATGGCAGCTATACCTGAGGGCACAAGCCTATAATCCAACTACCTGTGAGTCTGAGTCAGGGTAATTGCAAATTCAAGGCCTTTTGGAACTACAGAATAAATTCAAGGCCAGTACAGGGAGCTTAGAGATGAGACCCTGCCTTAAAATAAAAACTTGGGGGGAAAAAAAACAGAAGGTGTACATTAATAATAAATCACTTTGCCTAGCAGAGCTCTAGGATTATTTCCTGGAAGAAAAACGAAAGTGGAAAAAGGGGAAGAAGTGGAAAGAGAAAGCGAGTTAAGGGGTCTGTTTTTAAAAGTTAATAACCATTATTTTGTAGAGAAATAACTTTCTATACTACTGAAGTTTAGGGAGAAATCTTGTCAACACAATCATAGATAGGAAAAGTAATACTAAGCATGAGGAAGAAAACAGAATTGAAAAATGCAAAGAGTGACTAAAACCTAAAACAATGTGACATTTTCATTAAAACTTCCATTCAAAAACAAAAGAGGCCAGCAAGATGGTTCAGTTGGTAAAACTGTGTGTTGTATGACTCTGATGACCCAGAACTCTGATGTATTGGCTCCCTTCTGTGATCCCGTTACTCCTAGTTTGAGATGAGTGGTAGAACTAATTATCAGAAGCCTGGAAGCTCACCCAGCCCATTCACAGAAATAATGAAATTTGTCTTAATATTTTAGAAGAATCAACCTAAGAACTGACAGTTGTCCTCTGATCTCTACACAAAGCATAGCACTCATATCCCATGCAGAATGCAAGACTGCACTCACACACACAAATAAATAAAGTATAAACAAATCTTCAAAGAGAAGAGGGCGGAAGAACAGCACGGCTGACAAAAGTGGCTGGGATATGAGCCTAAACCCCTGAACCCACAACGGTGGGAGTAGAAAATCAACTCCTCTGACCTTCACATGTTTGAGTGCATATACAAACACTAATAATAATGAATAAATTTTAATTTAAAATAAAAAAGCAAGGCTGGAGAAATGGATCAGTCAGTAATAAGTGCTTTCCACACAGGCATGAATTTCTCAATTCGACTCCCTCATTAGCCAAGTGGTCTTTAGTAAGTGACCTTGTCTCAAACACTAAAGATAGAGAGAAATCTCTAACCTCCACATATACATACATGTCCAGAATAAACATACACATACACCACAAACACACGTCAAGTTTTTTTCAAAGCAAAAGTTGAAGGCATTTATCACTGGAGTGTACTTGAAAATATTTAAGAAAACGGCTTGCAAGAAGGCTAACCAGGTAAAGGTGCTTGCTACCAAGTCTCACGACCCACATGAAAGAATCAAACCAATTCCCTAAAGTTGTGACCTCCACACAAAGGGCATGACACAAATCTATCCATAAGAGAAATAAAAATAAGTAAATGTAATAAAAATATAACTTAAAAGACTTTAAAGGAAGCTGTCTTTAAAGGAAGCTGTCAACCAGAAGAAAAATGAAAGCAGGCTGAAATCTGGACATACAAAAGGGAACAGAGAACACAAAAACATGGAAACAGTTCAGCTTTACTACCATTTTATCCCCAAGCTACATTAACTACTATCTGTACCTAACTTCTTCAAGTCTAGGCTTTAAAATAAATTAATTTAGGCCAGCCGGTGGTGGTGCACGGCCTTTAATCCCAGCACTTGGGAGGCAGAGGGAGGTGGGTCTCTGTGAGTTTGAGGCCAGTCTGGTCTACAGTGTGAGTTCCAGGACTGGCTCCATAGCTACTGAGAAACCCTGTCTCAAAAATCCAAAAAAGTTAATTTAGTGAGGCATGGTGGTGTACACATTTAATTACAGCACTCGGGAGGCAGAGGCAGGCAGATCTCTGAGTTCAAGCTCAGCCTGGTCTACAAAGTGAGTTCTAGGACAGCTGGGTCTACACAGAGAAACCCTGTTTCAAAAATAAACAAGCATGGGATCTGTGGATCTGAAAGTATGTAACTCAGTGTGCACTCTCTCACACACATAAATCTTTGGCTATAACTGTTAATGAAACTTCAAGAAGCATAAAACTACACTTTGAAGAAAGTATTATACTAAGTGATGTTTTCAGAAGTTTCACCAGCTTTGGGGAAAAGATTATAGAGATATTGTGACGTGACCCACAATAAATGCCTCCAAAGACTGACAGGCAATCCCCACTTCCCAATCCCCCAGACAGGGTTTCTCTGTATAGCCCCAGCTGTCTAGAAACTAGACAGCTCTGTATAGCCCCAGCTGTCTAGAACAAGAGCTAGTTCCAACACAGGCTCTAAAGCTACAGAGAAACCTTGTCTACAAACAAACAAATAAATGAGTTGCTGCAGGTAACCAAATTTATTGGCACATACCTTTAATCCCAGCAGAGACAGGCAGATCTCTGAGTTCAAGATCAGCCTGGTCTACAGTGAGATTGGGGTGTGGGAGGGGGTGTAACACAAATACATCAATTTCTTTTCTGATTCAGCAACTCCAAAAAAAGTTATTAGACTGTTCTTAAAATTATAAATATGCAGTAATATAAAAATTTATATATATTTATATAAATATAAATTACATAACTTTAACAGAAGCTTATCTTTTACACTCTTACCAATTCCAAACTTCTCTTTCATGGACTAGAGCTATAATTTGGTGGAAAAATACCTAACTAGGGCCAGGCAAGGTGGTGCACACCTAGAGGTATGCTTCCCAGCCCTCCGGAGGCAGAGTCAGGAGGATCTGTGTGAGTTCCAGGACAGCCAGGGCTATTATAGCCCTGTGGGGGGGGGGGGGGACTAGCATTCCTAAGGTCCTAAGTTCACTTTCTAGCACTATCAAAAAAAGCAAAATAAGCTCTCTTCCAAGCCTGAGTAATACAGCCTGCCTGTGATCTCATCTACTCAAGAAGCTCAATAAGAACAACTCTACGTTGGAACAACCTAGACAATCTTCAAGTGCAAGTCTCAAAATCATAAAGTAGGTATGGTGTAGCAGACGTGGCTGTCACAAGTTCCCTAACTAGCCAGCACTAGTTCAATTAGCATAAATACTTCATCTCAATATACTTACTAATTCTGAGAACAGTTTTATTTCTACGTGACTTTGGGCTAACTTTAATACACACCAGGATAGTTACTATGTTTCACGCTCCCATAGCTTTCCACTTTCTTCTATACAGATCGAGAAATAACTTTCTTCTATACAGATCAAGAAATAACTTTCTTCTATAAAGATCGAGGCTCTAAGGTGAATATGCTCCCTATTCAGCTGCAATTTTGTTTACAAGCCAGAAAAGGGAGGAACAATAGCCCTCTTTCCAAGCATATGTCAGGAGTAACAGAAAAATAATTTTTTAAAAAGACTCTGTGTGTGTGTCTATAGGTGGAAACAAGATGACAGTAGAAGCCAGTAGCTGACCAGAGTCAGGCCCCTAAATGACATAATGTGAATATCATATGGACAACTAACACAAATTTGAAGAAACTGTATCCCAAACTAAATTTGAGAGAGGAGAGCACCGGCTGAGGCGCACACAGGTAGGTAGGATATATTGAAGAGGCAGGGAAATCACAAGTTTTAAGGCCAGTCTGAGTTATAGGATAGCCAGGGCTACACAGTGAGACCTTGTTCTGAAAAGAATAGAAAAGCAAAGTCACAACTATCAAAGCTACCAGAAAGTTTTAAGGACAAATGCTCAGTGAATCTAGGTCATTCCAGTTTCACCAATATGACAGGGGGAGTATCAGTCAGTCTACAGTCTAAGAAGAGATTTACAACTTTATCTTAAACAAAAAAATATATATATATTTTAGGGCTGGAGAGATGGCTCAGTGATTAAGAGCACTGCCTGCTCTTCCAAAGGTCCTTGATTCAACTCCCAGCAGCTACATAGCAGCTCACAACTGTTTGCAACTCCAATTCCACACCCTCTTCTGGCATCTAAGGGCACCAGACATGTGTGTGGCACACATATATACCTGTGAGCAAGACACCATATAGATTTAAGAAACTTTGTTTTAAAAGATTTGTTTATTTATTATGTATACAACATTCTGCCTCTATGTTTGCCTGCACGCCAGAAGAGGGCACCAGATCTCATTACAGATGGTTATGAGCCACCATGTGGTTGCTGGGAATCGAACTCAGAACCTCTGGAAGAGCAGCCAGTGCTCTTAACCACTGAGCCATCTCTTCGGCCCCCAGATTTAAGAAACTTTAAATTAATAAAAAAATATTTTGTAGCCAGGCTCAGGAGGCAGAGGCAGGTGGTCTGTGAGGTCAGTCTAGTCTATAGAGCAAGTTCCAGGACAACCAGAACTACACAGAAAACCCTGACTTGAAAAAAAAAAATAATAAAGCGTGTTTCGTGGCAGGTTTAATAAAAAAACTACATAAAATCACACACACCAAGACAAGTTCTCCTGTAGCCCATGCTGGTCTCAAATTCAGTATGTAAATAAGAGTGCTCTTGCAGGTTTCTAAAGACTAGGATTAGAGGTGTACACTACCACACCATTTATGTGATGTTGGAGATCAAACTCAGGATTTCATACATGATAGACAGTCACACTCTAACTACTAAGCCTTATTCCCAACTCCAAAATTGTAATTTCGGTGTCAACAAAATGACTGACAGGTATGAGGCTCATTTACCACATCCGTGCTCATTTCCTGCAACCAAGAGCAGAGATCTAAAGGAATCACGGTTTTCTTTGCAGAAAACGAGACTGGGAAAGAGGAAAAACTGAGTTTCCATAAAACCCTAAAAAGTTTATCAATAAATGATGATGAATCAAACTGGTATGAATTCTCTCATTTCAACACCAAATGCCACATGATATAGAACATGTAAATAAGCATGTGTTAACGACAAGACAGTAGATCTATGACTACTCAGATACACCTCCTGTCCACACAAGTCCTGGGCCTGTTTCAACCACAGAGGACCTCTGTCCTAACCTGTACACAAAACCTGTTCTGCTAGTACTACACCACTGAAAGAAAAACAAAAAAAAAAATCAAACCCTCTTCTCAATGTCTTGTGAACACATGACTCAGACCTAATACATCAGATCTTCCAAGGAAAGACTCTTCAATAGTCATTATTCACTGTCTGAAATATCAATATGGCAATCGCAAAAGGGGCCAAGAGAGTAAGTACACAATACATTCACATAAATTCAGTGGGATGAAAGGGGCAACAAGAGCCAGGTGTGGGTGTGGCGCTTACTTCTAATCTCAGCACCTAGGAGACTTCCAGGCCAGCTACCGCTGCACATGAGTTCCAGACCATAAGAATGCTATACAAAATGAGACCTTGCCTTTAGGAAAAAAGAAAATTTAAAACTCAGGCTGGGCATGGTGGTGCACGCATTTATTCTCAGCACTAGTAGCTGAGGCAGGCTAATCTGAGTTCAAGGCCAGCCTGATCTACAAAGTGAGTTCCAGGACAGAGCTACAGAGAAACTCTGTTTCAAAAGGAAAAAAGAAAATCAAAACAAAAAAAAACCAAAAAACAAACAAAAAAAAAACCCCACACTTGTCATATCTATTCAACTTTTAGGGTCCTATCTTCCCAGGAACAACTGTCCTCCACTTTGTAATCATGTCCAATTTTTGGCAACACCTACATTTCAAGGAAGAAACACACACAGTAAAATTAGAACCAAAACATTTGAAAAGATTATTGAGAACTCACAGAATTGCAATTCCAACTACTTCCATCAAACCAGACACACACTAATTTATCCAATACAAATGTCAAAATAGCCCACTAGTTTTGTTACCCTCTTTTTTTACTTTTATAATAAATACTTTGAAAGTATCAAGTACTTAATACTTTCTTTTTTAATTTTAAGGATTTATTTTTATGAACTGGACAGATGTCTCAGTGGTTAAGGGCACTAGCTGCTCTACCAGAGGATCCTGGTTTTATTCCCAACAACCACTGGTAGCTCATAACCACCTGTAACTCCAGTCCCAGGGAATCCTTTTTCAGCTTCCCTAGGCATTAAGCACAGAAGTATACAGACATACATGCAGACAAAACTCGTACTTAAAAGATCAATAAATCATTTTAAATTTATTTTTACTATTTTAATTATGCATAGGTGTGTGTATCTCCATGTGAATACGCACACTACGAATGATGTACCCAAAGAGGCCAATGACATCCAATGCCCAGAGCTGGAGTTTGTCTGCTGTAAGCCAACTGAGGTGGGTGGGTGCTGGGAACCAAACTAGGGACATCTAGAGGAACAGCAAGTGTTTTTGAGTCATCTGCCAGCCTCCAATTTTTTGTTTGTTTGGTTGGTTTGGTTTTTCGAGACAGGGTTTCTCTGTAGCTTTAGAGTGTGTCCTGGAACTTGCTCTGTAGACCAGGCTGGCCTCGAACTCATAGAGATTTGCCTGCCTCTGCCTCCCAAGTGCTATAAAGGTGTATGCCACCATCAACTGGCTTCTTCTTGGTTTTTCGAGACAGGGTTTCTCTGCATAGTCCTGGCTGCCCTGGAACTCTGTAGACCAGAGATCTGCCTGCCTCTGTTTCCCTGAGTGCTGGGATTAAAAGAGTGAACCACCAACCCACCCCCGCCAGGCAAATACATCTACTTCTTTTTTTTTTTTATTAGGTATACAGTATTCTGTCTGCTTGTATGCTTGCAGGCCAGAAGAGGGCACCAGACCTCATCACAGACGGTTGTGAGCCACCATGTGGTTGCTGGGAATTGAACTCAGGACCTTTGGAAGAGCAGGCATCTCTCCAGCCCACATCTACTTCTTAAGATATGCTCTAGCGTGCTCTCTCTCTCTCAGGCAACTACTAGAGTGATTGGTCTCTAAGTGCTGATAGGTAGTGTTTATATATTTCTCCCTATTTTGTTGACAGTTTTGATGTCTGGTTACTGCTAATTTTTCTCTCATCTCGTTTTTCTTTTGGTCCCAGTGTTATTGAAGGTACACTTAATAACATATACACGGTTTGGTAAATTTTGGCCTTTTATAATTCACAATAAAGAATAAAGCCTGGTGGTGGTGGTGCACACCTTTAATCCCAGCACTCGGGAGGCAGAGGGAGGTGGGTCTCTAAAATTTCAAGACCAGCCTGGTCTACATGGTTAGCTCTAGGACAGACTCCAAAAAGTTTCATAGAGAAACCCTGAAACCCTGTCTTGGTGGTAGAGAGGGAGTGAATGCTAGCTGGGTATGGTGGCTTTAATCCTAGCACTTGGGAGGTAGAAGCAGATGAATCTGATCTCTGTGAGTTCAAGCCCAGCCTTGCCTACATGAGTTCTAGCATACCATGGCTACATAGAGAGACCTCAGCTCAAAACAAACAAACAAAAACAAAAAAAGAATGAATACTATTACCTCTCCCCGATTTTCCTTTGGTTCCTTCATAATTATCCCTTTCCATCTTTTTTTTTTTTTTTTTTTTTTGGTTGTTGTCACAAAATACTTGAGTGAAATGCCTTGCAACAGTAAAAATTTTGTCTCTCAGTTTCAGCTTGTCATGGTAGGGGAGGCATGACAGAGCAGAGTGGCCTGTTTTATGGTGGCCAGGAAGTAGAAAATGAGGAACAAGGAAGAGGGAACAAGAGTCTTTCTGCCTGATTATCTGCTCTAGTGGGCTAACATTCTACCTTTTCCTTTCTAGTCCACTCAAACCCCCAGCCTTTGAGTTGGTGCTGCTCATATTCAGGGTGGGAGTTTCTCCTCTAATTATTTTCTGCAAACACCCTCATAGACACACCCAAGAAGTATACAAGTGTACTCTAATCTAGTTGCTACTCAGTTCAGTCAAGTTGAAAATTAAAATGCATACACACACACATTCATTCATTCTGTGGGATAATGCTCTAGTACCCTCTAAAGATTTGTCTGTCGCTCATGTTGGTTTAATAAAACACTGACTGGCCAGGAGCCAGGCAGGAAGTATAGGCAAGGTGACCAGACTAAAATAATTCTGGAAAGAGGAAGACAAAGACACAGTCACCAACAAGACACAGATGAAGTAAGATGAGAATGCCTCACTGAGAAAAGGTACCAAGCCACGTGGCTAAACAAAGACAAGAATTATGGGTGAATTTAAGTTCTAAGAGCTAGTTAATAATAAGCTTCAGCTAATAGGCCACCGGTTTATAATTAATATAAGCCCCTGTGTGCTTTCTTGGGATTGAACAGTTACGGAGCCGGGCAGGAAAGAAACACGTATGTATGTATTTTATCCTTTACCCTTTCCAGTCTAGTTCCCATCCATTTAGAGCCAGGGTGTTCTACTTTTTTGCTTCTCTGGGCCACTTGGGATGAAGAATTTTTATATTAAGCCATACATTAAATACACAAACATCAGTAAAGACTGATGGACAAAAAAAGTAATTATTGTGATATCTGCCACTGCTGATAAGCAAAAACATGTCTCACATTAACAATCATAATTACGCGATGTCCTATTAGCAAAGTCATTTTAATATCATTGAGCAGCTTCTAAGTTTGATCAGTAATAAAGAAAATGAATATGGACTAGAGAGATGACTCAGTGGTTAAGAGTAGTAACTGCTCTTTCAGATGACCTGGCTTCAGTTCTCAGAAACCACATGGCTGTTCACAACCATTTAGGGGATCAGACAAACTCTAATGGCCTCCACATACACAACAAAATACCCATATACATAAAAATAAATAAACTGGAAGCCGGGCAGTGATCCAAACCAGAGCAAGGTCATCTTCAGCTTCCATAGCCAAGTTTCAGGCCAACCTCAGATACATTCAAAATCTGTCTCAAGAAAAACAAAATGTAGCAAATGTAACCTCAATTCTAACAAATTAATGATGATCATAACTTGCAGCTAAGATTAAAATCTATAGATCCTACCTATAGAAAGGGGGCTGATGGGCATTTGGGCCCCTCAAAATATAATCAGGAAAGCAAATTTGTGTGTGTTAAAATAAATACATGAGGGGGCTGAAGAGATGGCTCAGTGGTTAAGAGCACTGGCTGCTCTTCCAGAGGTCCTGAGTTTGATTCCCAGCAACCACATGGTGGCTCACAACCATCTGTAATGAGATCCGGTGCCCTCTTCTGGCGTGCGGGCATACATAGAGGCAGAATGTTGTATACATAATAAATAAATAATGAAGTTGGAAAGGATATTTTTTAAAAAAATAAATAAATAAATAAATAAATACATGATAGTTTAAGGAAAGAATGAAGTTCCCCATTTAAGGACAGATAGTCACAGATACCACATGTCCAGACAAAATGAAAGTGGAAAAACAAGACTAACCTAAGAAGACTCACAAAAGAAAAGCAAAACATTCACCTCTAAGAAATTTCGTGAGAGCACAGAAATCAATGCCCCTCCTCCTTCCTTTCTACAGTCTCAACATAAAAGTACTATTCAATCTCCAAACTAGTGTCACTATCTGTAAATTTAATGACTTCCTTTGAACAGCTGCATGCAAAATTTAAAGTAGGCTAACTGGAGGCCCTACATCATGAAATGATCTCACACCCCTAAGGAATTCAAAATTGAAAAAGATGAATTGAGTTTCACAAGACAGCAAGAATTACCTACTTCCTGAAGGAGCCTAACAGGACATGATTGTGACAATTACTTGCCCTGAGAAAAAGCTACAGTTCACAAAAAGTGCAAAGGTTGAAGGTAGGATATTGATTTACTATGCAAATTCATCAAAGTACCTAAATTCGCATGTTAACACCTCATAAGGGGGAGAGGGATAGTACAATTGGTTAGGAGCACTTGCTGCTCATTTTTTTCATTCTTTTTTTTCCATTTTTTTTATTTTTTGTTTTTGTTTTTTTGTTGGTTGGTTGGAAGGTTGGTTTTTTTAGAGACAGGATTTCTCTGTGAAACAGCCCTGGCTGTCCTCAAACTCAGATATATGCCTGACTCTGCCTTCTGAGTGCTGGGATTAAAGGCATGCGCCATCACACCTAGGTTTCAATTGGTTGGGGTTTTTTTTTTGAGGGGGGGTGTTGTTTTGTTTTAAAGTGCATGAATTTTTTGCCTGCATGTATGTTTCTGCGCACGTGCGCCTGGTACCCTAAGAAGGCAGAACTGGGCATCAGATCCCCTGGGGAGTTACAGGTGGCTATGAGTTGCCATGTGGGTGCTGGAAAACAAACCTCAATCCTTTGACTCTTAGCTGCTCTTAACTGTTCAAGTCACCTCTCCACCCAATATTGCTGCCCTTGCAGAAAACCAAAGTTCAGTTCCCAGTACCCAGATCAGGCTGCACACAATCGCCTGTACACGTAACCAGTTCCAGGGGATCTGACAACCTTTTGTGATTTATGTGGACCAGGCATGCAAATGTTGCACACATATACATATAGGCACTCACAAATACAAATAAAGTAAGGCTTTTTGTTTTGGTTTGGTTTTTTAGTTTTTCAGGACAGGATTTTTCTGGAGCCTTGGAACTCAACTCTGTAGAACAGGCTGGCCTCAAATTCAGAGAGATCCGCCTGCCTCTGCCTCACAAAAGTAAAGCTTTAAATAAAAAAAAGGAAACTTGGTAATGGTGGTGCATGCCTTTTAATCCTAGCACTAGGAAGGAAGAGGAAAGAGGAAGGACAATCTCTGTGAGTTTGGGGCCAGCCTGCTCTATAAAGCAAGTTCTAGGACATCCAGGAATAAGGAAAAAGAGAGAGAGAGAAGGAAAACATTCATGTACTTTAAGTACTTCCAACTCTAGCTACCAGATCCTACCCTATGTGCAGACCAGCCCATGATGCAATCCACAGCACAGTTCAGGAAGGCAGTGACAAACAGCATACCATACTCAATGTGTCTTTTGCTTTTTTTTTTTTTTTTTTTTTGCAAACTGTAGTTACTTTCTGCCTAACGTACCTGAGTGTTATCAGCAGTGTCGCCCACTCCTCAGACAAAGCATGACTCACACTGAACACAGACCAAGTGACATGGGAGCTGGCAAAAACATCTGAGTCAGCTTCCAGCCCTGTCATTCAAGTACCTCTTACAAAAGTTCTCCTGAGTTGAGAAACTAGGACTGGGCATACGTGTAATATGATGCCACAATTTTGGATTCTGAATACAAAAGCAAATCGCCCATCCTTTTTCTGAGGCTCAAGTGTCTATGGAGGCTGACAGGTAAGCACTCCCAGGACACAAAAGCTAAAAAAGTAACCAAAGGCAGGCAGTGGTGCGCACACCTTTAATCCCAGCATTCAGGGCAGAGACAGGAGGATCCCTGTGAGGCCAGCCTGATCTACAGAGTAAGTTCCAGGACAGGCTCCAAACTACAGAGAAATCCTGTCCCAAAAAAACCAAAAAAGAGTGGAGGGGAGGGGAGGGGACGTGGAAAGGAAGGTGTCCTTGCTGAGGCTTCCAAATAGGGACACCTGTTCTATCAACTTCCCACAAACCACATTTTACTGCCGAATTATTTCCAAGTAAACCTAGAGAGGCCTAGGAGCTTATAAAACTGGTTTTTATAGAAAAGGTTGGCCTCTCAGACTCATACAATAAAGCCAGCAATGACATAAGACTTCTGAAACTTGAAACAATAGACACAGAAAACAGACATTCGGGATCCAGTTAACAGCTGTATTGTGCTTATCTTTAAATATTTACCAAGAAGGTGACACATTTGTTAGTATTCACAAAGAATATGTAAGTCCCATTGTCTGGTGTTTGAGGACACCAGAGCATCAATCAGAACCAAGCATAGTATTACAGCACTTGAAACTCATGGTAGGATCACCAAGAGTTTAAGTCCAACCTAGATAGATTTCTACAAGCTATCTCAAAGGGGAGTAGAGAGCCAGAATATCAAAGTGAGACAGACATTAAATAAAGTAAAAGACACAGAACAGCAATTATTACCAGGAGACAAAGGGTACTGTGAGGCAAAGATGACAAACTATCCAGTTGGGACCAGAAGTAACAAGCAAACAGAGCTAAGTTAAGTATGAGCTGAGGAAGACTCAGGGACAGTTAAGACCTGAAGAACAGTAAGTGGTGGACAAGAAACAGTAGTAGAAAAAAATGTCTAGAAAACCATAGCCTTCACTAAGAAAGAGAATGATCAAATAAGATCTTACATTTAAGAAAAACCAGCTTGGTAATCATTTGGACCAGTATCAAGGACTGTTAAAAATGGGGGGAAATGGTCAGGCATGTGCCTCCACTCTCAGATTCAGAAGGCAAGGGAATGAGAATGCCAAATTTGGATGTCAACCTGGTTCTACATAGTGTTCTAGACTAGGTTGAGATACATAAGAAGATCCTGTCATCCCAGCACTCGGGAGACAGAGGCAGGTGGATCTCTGTGAGTTCGAGGCCAGCCTGGTCTACAAGAGCTAGTTCCAGGACAGGCTTCAAAGCCACAGAGAAACCCTGTCTCAAGAAACCAAAAAAAAAAAAAAAAAAAAGGATCCTATCAAGAGAAGAAAGAAGTGGGGGGAGAAAGAGACAGGTAGATGGCAGGCAAGCAGGCAGTTATTGGGGGGGTAGAGGTGAATAAATGAAGAAACTCAAGTGGGGGAGGGGTAAGGAAGACCCAAGAGACCACAGCAAACTGATAATCCTGTATCTGCTTGTAGAGAGAAAGCCAATCGACTTTCCGGAGGATGGTGGAAGGGAGCTGCGGTGGTTTGAAAAAAAAATATTCCCCAAAGGGACTGGCACTATTACGAGGTGTGACCTTGTTGGAGTAGGTGTGATCTTGTTGGAGAAAATGTTACTGTGGTTTTGAGGTCTCATATACCCAGTTAGAAAGTCCAATGTTGCTTCCAAGTCAAGATGTAAGACACTTGGCAACTTCTCCAGCATCATGACTACCTGCACGCTGCCTTGCTTCCTGCCATGACAATAATGTGCTAACCCTCTGAAGTATACGTCACCACAATAAAATGTTTTCCTCTACAAGAGTTGCTGTGGTCATAGCGTCTTTTCACAGCAACAGGACCCTAACTAAAGCAGGAGCCCGGGGCTAGATTTCCTCAAGTCCTAGACCCTGATTTCAATGGTGACATCCACCACAAACACAGGAAGCGAACAGCACAGTTCAGAATGTAAAGCATGATGGTAAACATCACAAAGGCAATAACAGGGTACAGTCAGAGGGATCTTTCAACCCAATGTTATTATAGCCATCTGTTGTGTCTCTTCTCTCTCATCCATACAAGTGGGCAAAAGAAGGAAAAACACTCAAGATCAAGACATGAGAGTTCAGAGAAAAAAAAAGTCTTATGCCAGCAGACCCCCAGAAGACAAACAGATGCTGAGCAACCCTAACAATTCCAGCACACAATGCCTCTCTCACTAACTTCCCTTAGGTGCAGGACAGCAGGACCATCAGAACAAGGCACAGACAATGGAATGTTTCTCTCATGATTAGAATACACAGAACAGCAAAGTGGCTGCAGTGTTACTCCAGGGACGTGATTTAAGACCCATTCTTGGCAAATAAAAAAAAGATTTTCTGTGGGCTTGGAAGACGTGAACTGCCATGTTGCAAGCATACTAGTGTCAAGAAGGACAGGAAGCCTATAAAAAAGGTAAAAGAGTTACCCACAGGAACAACCAGTAAGAAAACAGGGATGTCAGTCCTACAACGAGGAGATAAATTATGCCAGCAACCTGAGGAAGCTTCAGTGCAGCTAGCCCACTCCTCATGTAAGCGTCTGGGCTGTGACCTGGCCAGACCTAGGCAGTACCTAGAAAAGGAGGACGCACCCAGACTCTCACCCACACTGTGTGCTCTTTCCAAGGACTGCATTTGTGATTCGCTGCACAGCAGCTAAAAACAAACACACCCCCACACAACACATCCAAAGAAATCTTGGCACTCTTTCCTGCTGCCGCCTTCCATACACAAATGACACTAAGACAGAGGGCCAAAGGGGCACCAACCTTCCTTCCAGGCACTGGTCCAAGGGGAAAGCATTAGAACGAAGTATGTGCTACTACACATTCCACCAATGAAATTGAGTCCAACTTCTTTATAAATTACCTCATAGCTTCCAACAATTACTATAGTCCAAGGGCTTTTTTTTTTAATAAGTTCAACACAATGCTTAAATCAGTTAAAGTATGCAGCCAGACAGCAGGGGCGCACAACTTTAATCCCAGCACTCAAAAGGCAGAAGGAAGTGAATCTCTGAGCTTGAGGCCAGCCTGGTTTACAAGCAAGTTCCAGGACAGTCAAGACTACACAGAAAAATCCTGTCTGGAAAAACCAAAATATGAAAGAAAAAAAGAAGAAAAAAAAATCCCACAAATTAAAATATGAACTTCCAAGCAATACATAATGTCTAAAAAGTTATCAACCAAAATTCAAAAAATTCTTAAAATTCAAAATATGACAAGATGGCTGAGCAGGTAAAAAGTCCTTGACCACCTAAATTCAAACTCAAGATAAGAGTACTAATGCCCCAGAGTTGGCCCATGACCTCCATACATGTACACACGCACACACACAAAATACAGTTAATAATAACGCCTGTGAATAAACACACATGATCTCTAAAAAAAAAATACTAAAGTTAACCTTCAAACAATTCATGCAGATGAACTCAATTCTTGCTAATTTTCTCTCTCTTCTTTCTTGAATGGACAAGGCTAACTCTACCTTCTCTTCCAATCCTGGGCAGTACCGAGAGATGAATGGGTTAGAGTGGGAAATTTCATGACTAAAGACGAATTTTAACATGTTACCCATAAAGTCTTTTTTTTTTTTTTTTTTTTTTGGTTTTTCGAGACAGGATTTCTCTGTAGCTTTGGAGCCTGGCCTGGAACTCGTTCTTGTAGGCCAGGCTGGCCTCGAACTCACAGAGATCCGCCTGCCTCTGCCTCCCAAGTGCTGGGATTAAAGACGTGCGCCACTACCACCCAGCCATAAAGTCATTTTTTAACAGACTCTCCTGACTGCTTTCTCTGCAAGATGACCTTACAGAAGAGAGAAAACCTACAAAATTCTTGAGTGGACACTAGAGCTAGAGAGACAGACTAACACCCAGGCAAAAATAAAGCCATGAGTATACAACTGGAGGACAAAAGCTGATAGATAACACTTAGGTAAAAAGAGAAAGATCACACCTTCTAATTAAACAGGTTCTGATGCTCTTGTGACCAAACGGGTGAGAAAAAGAGGATAACTCAGTACCTCACACTCCCTTCACATCCTGATGCTGCGGAGGACTCCAAGAGCTCCATTTTAAAAGCACATAACCTAGCACCATTAACAGTCACTAGCACACTAAACTGTTTCTATAGTAACCAAAAAGGAAATATAAAGCACACAACTTTACATAAATTGTTCTCTATTACATTGGAATATTGAAGTTGGACAAAGAATTTTGATAAAGAACCAGGTAGACAACACCTATAATATTAATTTTAATCATTTATTCATCACCCACAAGAAACTGAATTTACCTTCAATTCTAGAATAAGTCATCATTCACAATAGAAATATAAAAATTACTATCAGCAATAAACACTTCCATCTAGAAAAAAATCTAAAAGCAATGCTTGGTAACACACACCCATCATCCCAACACTTGGGAGGTGGAGGTAGAAGGATCAAGAGTTCAAAGCCAGTTCCCAGTATGAGACAGTGAGTTGTTTTGTTTTGTTTTCTAAAGCTGGGCATGATGTCCCACCTTGGGCTTTAGTTAATCCCAGCACTAGAGAGGCAGAGGCAGGCAGATGGATCTGGGAGTTTGAGGCCAGTCTGGTCTACATAGCAAGTTCCAGAACAGCCAGTTAGTTACATGATTAGGCCCTATTTCAATAACAAAAAAATTAAAAATAAAAATAAAAAATATCCAAGTCAAGTACATCAACTAATCACACAAACATGTGTAAGAGGCTAGCAAAATGGTTCAGCAAGTAAGGACATTTGTCCCCAAGCCTGATGTCAATCCCCAGAACACACATTGTGAAAGAAGAAAACTCTTCCAAGTTATCCTCTGACCTCCATACATCGACTTTGGCTTATATACACCCATATTCATGCAGTCATAGTCTCTTTTTCTGTCAATAAAAATGTACAAAAAAATCAAAACAAAATACTCTTATTTTCAACATTCCTAAATTCTTGCCATGGTCTTAGTAAGTAGGATGATCATTCTCCTTACAGACAGAATCAGAACTCTTACTAAAAGAATGTTAATATTTCATAGTATCCTCTGGTTCTAGGCTATTTATAGAATAGAAAAGTGACTGCTATGTAACAAGGTAATTCCCATGCCAACAGGAAAAAGAAATACAAACCAAGTCCTGACCTCATCAGGAGAGGCAACTGAACCAGAAAGGAAAATCCAAGTACCACCCCTGCTTCCAACCAGTTGGGGCAGGCAGGTTGCAACACTCTCCTGACTCAGCTAGGCGTGGCTCCCCAGCCCAGCACTTACAAAATCACAGACATAAAACCTTTAGGGATAGGTCTCCCTACAAGGTCTCTCCACCTGACCAACCGTTGTTTGGTTCCTAAGTTAAGAGGCCCTACCTAGCACCATATTACTACCACGGCCCATGTGGTCAGCCAATGCCCAGGCCATAAAAGCCACAGTCAGTATCAGTACACACCCTACCAAAACACAGCTGCCATTCTCCCCCCAATCCATTTGGACTTCTAGAAACTAAGAGAAGACTGTCCACTTTTCCCTTCCATCCAGATCTACATATGACCTTGAGTGAAAGTATGTTCACTGGTAGTAAAGCTAACTGAACTCAAGAGGGGTTCCATTAACACTCATGCAATGCTTTTAATGTTCACTTCTTTGTCAAATATTATTCTACACAGTGGCAAATTAATTTCATAATAATTGTGAGTAACATCAACTGTTTAACCAGAAAGGTTGTCTTTGTCAACATTTTCTAGACAAGGACAGAACTGCTATGAAATCCAAGTACCCAACACCCAACCTTGCAAAGCTTTTCACTTTCAGGAAGGTTACCAGTTAGTCACATATTTCAAACATCAGAATGTTACTGCTTTTGACCAAGGTGAATTCAAGACGAGCAGAACACAGAAGAGATACTTTAAAGTTAGATACAATCAGGGTGCATCATGTATATAAATTGTCAAAAAATATTCTTTCCCCTTTTTTAAAGACAGATAGTCATGACTGTCCTAGAACTCTCTCTATGTAGACCAGTCTGGCCTCAAATTCAAGAGATCTGCTTGTCTCTGCCTCCAGAGCACTATGATTAAAGGCATGTACCACTACACAGAACTTAAAAATTCTTTTTTTTTTTTCGAGACAAGGTTTCTCTGTAGCTTTAGAGCCTGTCCTGGAACTAGCTCTTGTAGACCAGGCTGGCCTCGAACTCACAGAGATCATCCACCTGCCTGTGCCTCCCGAGTGCTGGGATTAAAGGTGTGCGCCACCACTGCCCAGCTTCTTTCTTTTTTAAAGAATCCTGGGGCTGGCAAGACAGCACAACAAAGGACCCAAGTTTTCCCAGCATCCAGATAAGACAACTCAAAACTGCCTATAACTCTACTTCCAGGGTTTCTGACATCTTTGGTCCTGGAGAACATCTGCACACTCATAAACACACAACTTTTAAAATTTTAGAAATAAGCCGGGCAGTGGTGGTGCACACCTTTAATCCCAGCACTCAGGATGCAAATGCAGCACGGATCTCTGTGAGTTTGAGGCCAGTCTGATCTACAAAGTTGAATCCCAGGACAGTCAGAGCTGTTGCACCACAGAAACCCTGTTATTAAAAAATAAACAAATAATATTTTTAAAGAAATCATAATTGGCTGTGGATGGCTTTGCTGTTAAGAGCAGTGAACGAATTACTGTAACTTATCAGTGTTCAAAACCCAGCACTTCAAAGTAACAAGCCAAAAGTCCTGCCAACACCTATAATTCAAGGTCCAAAGTGTGCATGATGCCTTCTGGCCTACATGTGCACAAACACACACACACACACACACAAGAGCATACACCTGCACACATATATGCACATACACTCAGAAAAAGGGCAGGATCAGCTGGGTCAGTCAAAAAAGTAGGTTAAATAAAAAATATGCCCCCATATACTGTTGGCAATTGAGCATGAGCCAGTACACTCTTGACCCAAAGTAATCTGGTAAAGTCACAACTTTAAATATTTATAATCCTTGGCCCAGTAATTCTAGGAATGTAACTAATAAAGATAACACTTAAGAAAAATACAAGAATATACAGAGTATTAATGTTGCACTAAAACACTGGAAACAAGTCCATCAACAACAGACAAATTAAGCCAAATGGTAGCACTCACTCATGTTTCAGTACAGTAGGCTCCATGTTAACAAAGAATAAAATCCAAGACCAGGTTTTAAGAAGCAATTACTGCACATCTGCCACTTGTGTCAACAACTTCAAAATATACATAGTGCTACATGCAAAAAAAAAGTCCCTTCCATTCCTCTATAATTACAGTTAACCTAATAAAATGAATATGAAAACCAGAAGTAAATTCCTTCGGATTCAGTGAGTGGTACTTTTTTGCTTTTAGTTATATTTTGTGGTACTGGAAACTAAATCTAGAATCTTGAATCTGCTGCACAAGTACTCTATCACTAAGCCATATCCCCAACCTTAACGTGTTTTTAACTCAGTCTGGAATTCCCCACAGTGCCTACAGGTGCTCTCTTTGCTGTCCTCTAGTCTGTCCCTGAGTCACAGCGGGCGTCAAGGGGTGGAAGTCGCCCTCTTGGCTTCAAAATCATCCTGGCACTCACCTCACAATATTTCAAAACATGTAACAAACATTTATAGGCATGTACAGACTAGAATACAAGATGTAGTAACTTGTTGAAATACATGACGTATTGGGTAGAAGCCTATTTCATGAACGAACATCTACAAGTGTTTAGAAAACAGTATGAGCCAGGGTGTGGTACTGCTTGCCTTTAATCTTACCTAACCTAGGAGGCAGAAGTGGATCACTGTGATTTCAAGGCCAGCCTGGCCCACACATCAAATTCCAGGTCAGCTATTACTACATAGTGAGACCCTGTCTCAAATTAAAAAAAAAAAAAAAAAAGAAGTACAAAGAAAGAAAGGAATAGAGAGATATAAAAAGAGGGAAGACAACAGAGAGCTAGTGTTTTATCTCAATGGTTGAGCACACTTTACCAATATGCATGGCCCCAAGTTTCAATCCCCAGTACTACAAAAAGAAAATTGAAAGAAAAAGAGAAACAGCAGCAAAAAGACTGTCTTTGGTCTCACCATGGTCTTATCTAACATGAACTTTTAACTAAGAAACCAACATGAAGTATAAAAGCACCATGAAGCATTTCTCCAGTACTTTTATTACTAAAATGCTAAAATAAGTGTGTGAACATATGTCAGACCTGCAACTTGACTCAAGTATTTGTACTGTTCTCAAGTCTATCTTGCTATAGCATTTAAAATTATGTGGCGACCATCAAAGCTTCACTTTTCAGAGTCAGAAAGATGACTCAGCAAGTAAAAGTAACTGCAGGTAAGTCTGATAACCCTAAATCAATCCTCAGGATTCACCAGATGCAAAGCTGTCCTCTGAACACAATACATACAAGTGTACAACACTAAACATAATTTTTAAAGTTGTTTTAAAAAAAACTTTCTAAAATGACAATTAACTGGGCAGTGGTGGTTCACACGTTTAATCCCAGCACTTGAAAGGCAGAGGCAGGTGGGTCTCTGAGTTCAAGGCCAGTCTGTCTACAGAGAGTTCCAGGACAACCAGAGCTATTACAGAGAAACCCTGTCTCCAAAAATCAAGGAGTGGTGTCAGAAGGTACAAAAAGTAGCTGGAGGGGACCTCCTAGGTGGTCTGAGAAACAGTCCTGCTATTCCTACTGCATCTAAAGATACCATTTCTCTAAAACACACCCTAGTTTGGGAATGAGGAACTAGTATGCTTCACCAAGGCCACCATCGAGCACTCTCCACTTGAAATCTGACTTTGCTGGAATGTCAGAGTTGTGAAGAAATTATGGAGCAAAATAACCAAGTCATCAATCTCTGACCTCAAAGTACATATATTTTGTTTCTTCAAGTTTTCAGAGTGCTGGTGACGGACCTGTCTAGATATGACAGAAAATAGGTTTTACAGTGAGAGTTCTTGAAACATTAAATAGCACTGACAAATCTTAAAATTAAAAATTAAATCTAATACTGTATCCTTCATTTACAAAAGGCTTTGAAAAAAAGATTTAATAATCAAATAAAAAGAAAGCACTGGCTTATTGTGAAAATTATTAATAAACCAATTTTGTACTTCATATTTACAAGGTGAGTTACTTTAAACAAAGGCTAAAAAAGCAACTATCAGCCAGGCAGTGCTGGCTTATGCCTTTAATCCCAGAACTAGGGAGGCAGAGACAGAGGGATCTCTGCAAGATCGAGGCCAGCCTGGCTGACAGAGCAAGTTCCAGGATAGTCACGGCTGTTACACAAAGAAACCATATGGGTGCGGGGGGGGGGGGCAAACCGACAAAACAAAAAAAAAGTAACAATAAATACTAGACAAAGGTCCAAACCAGGTATAGTGGCACACATCTATAAACCTAGCACTGGGGAGGCAGAAGGATCCCATCAATCCCATCAGCTCAAGTTCAGTCCAACCTGAAGAAGGAAAGAGGACGGAGATGACGTTCTTCTCTAAGAGTCAAGAGTGAGAGGGAAGAGTGGGAGAGGGGAGAAGAGCAGGACAGAGCACATAGGCACCTCTTTGTAATCCCAGCGGCACTTGGGAGGTTCAAGGTCAACTGTGTATCAAGTTAACAAGTTCCATATTATCTATGTTAGACTGGGCTACGTGAAACCCTATCCCCCCAAAAAAAAAGTAGGGTGGGGGAGGGGAGACACAAAGGCTAGGGCACAACACCTACTGGACTTGAGAAGCAGCAGTACAGACAGGTCCTTTAGGGACAGCCAGAGCAGACCACAGAAACATCGTGGTTTGGGCTTGTGGGCTGTGTCTGTAACAGGTTTCACTTTGTAATCAGAATGGTCTGGAACTTACTATGTATATACTGGGCTGGTCTCCAACTATCAATCTTCTTGCCTCTGCCTCCCTAAAACTGGGATTAAAGAGCCATCACCTCCCTATGGTCTTCAAGACCCAGATTCAACCAAGATCTGAGAAACAGGAAGGAATGCACATATAAACTATAATCTTAGCACACACACTGAAAGTAACAATGAAAAGAACGGCAGATGAAAACTACCTAAAACCATACTGCTGGGAGATTTTTCTTTTACAATGAAGGAAAGGAGGGAGGGATATGTATGTATAATATCCTATTCCAAAGAAAGGAAATGCCTACTTTGCTAATGACCCTGAAGTTTCCATATCGCACTTGGATATTCTCACTAAATGTTCTACTCACAAAAACAGTGTACAAGCCTGGTGGTGGTGGCGCACTTCTTCAATCTCAGCACTCAGAAAGCAGAGGCTGGCAGATCTCTGTGAGTTCGAGGCCAGCCTGGCCTACAGAGTGATTTCCAGGAAGGCTCCAAAACTACAGAGAAACCCTATCCAAAGGAAAAAAAAAAAAAAAAAAAAAGAGGACAAAGGTGTTCCCAGTATGAAAGTGCCCTTCACTCTACACATTGTCCAACTTTCCCTGGTAGAAGCAGCTGTCTTCCGCCCTAGTGGCGTCACAGCTGCAGTCACTCCCTGTGCCAGTCACATTAAGCCTATCATAAATAATTCTGTGAGCTTATTATTATTATAACTCTAATATCAAAGAAGCATACCTCAACAATGAGACGTTGTTTGGGTATTGAGAATTATGTTTGTTTTTAACAATACAAGACTTATGTTTATGTCTCAGCTGATATAATGGATGATAGCTGTAATGTCAGCAATTGGGGAAACTGTGTCAGGAATGGGACAAGTTTGAAGACAACCTGAGATTGGGGTGAGTTCACAAGACCAGCCTAAGTTTCAAAGTGAAACTCTGTCTCAAAAACAGGAGGGAGAGGGGAGGCTGGAGAGATGTCTCAGTGGTTAGGAGCACTGATTACTCTTCCAGAGGTTGAGTTCAATTCCCAACAACCATCTATAATGGGATCCAATGCCCTCCGCTGGCAAGTGGAGGAACATGCAGACAGAAAACACATACATACATATATTACTTACTTTAAAAAAAATCTTAAGCCGGGCGGTGGTGGCACACGCCTTTAATCCCAGCACTCGGGAGGCAGAGGCAGGTGGATCTCTGTGAGTTCGAGGCCAGCCTGGTCTACAAGAGCTAGTTCCAGGACTGGCTCCAAAGCTACAGAGAAAGCAGACACACACCAAAAAAAAAAAAAAAAAATAGAAACCTTAAAAGTTATTTCCCTGGATTATGTTGATCAATACAAACAAGCATAAAATATACTCAGAAATGGGACTTAATATCAGGCTAGCCAGGGTAGTACATGCCTATGGCTAAAAAGTTCAAGGTCTCCTTGAGCATTTTAGTAGATAAAACCCTTATTCAAAGTAAAAAGCTAAGGCTCAGTACTACAGCATAAACCTCTAGAAGAGATAGAAAGTGGGGAGGGAGAAGGGATTAACACCAGTATCAACTATTCATAGTGAGAGAATACTTCTTTGAGTCATATGCTAAACCTGAGTCAAATTGTGAATTTGTAACCTGATTCTCATCTAATGATTTTCTCTATTTCTTTTTTGTTAAACATATTGGGGAGGGGAAGTCAGTGACAAGGTCCACACCTGGCTGTTAGAAAACAACCTGTGGCAGTCAGTTCTCCAATCCTGTGGCTCTCATGGATTGAACTCAGGCTATCATGCTTAATACTAAGTGCCCCTATTCACTAAACCATCTAGCTCAAGTTCTGTGTGACTTTTCTATCACCTCTACTTCTTTTTAGGTGATAGCTGCATTCACAGAAGTACAAGCGAACTTAGTCACCAATGACAAATATCTACATAGGAAGTCTAAAATATATCCTGTTGATAAAGGACATGAGTTCCAATTCTAGCTCTCCAGCTACTCACTAGAACACCTCAGCACCTGTTTGTTTCTTTTATTGCTGGGGGAGGCACCCAAAACTCTTGGCATCCCTCCTAGGAGCCTCAGCCTCCCCAAGTACTGGGATTGCAAGCATAAACCATTATACCCAGTTTGGATAAGTCACTTTTGATGTAAATGTGAGCTGGAAGTAACACCCATATGATAGGCTACACACAAAGGAAACATATTACCAATAAATTATTCAATTTGCTACAAAACTCACCACTCCCATTTCACACCCACAATCTTCCTTCTAGTTTCCCCCAGGAAGAGGTTCCATTTTCAAAAGTAAAGCTTGGTATCACAATATTAAATATATAATTTCCTGAATCTATTATTTAAGAATGTTCTATCCCGGGCAGTGGTGGTGCATGCCTTTAATCCCAGCACTCAGGAGGCAGAGACAGGCAGATCTCCATTGAGTTTGAGGCCAGCCTGGTCTACAAAGTGAGTTCCAGAACAGGCTCTAAACCTACAAAAAAACCCTGTCTTGAAAAACCAAAATAGAATGTTCCATAATATTTTAGGTCTTAGACAACTCTGGTCTCAGAGTCTGAGGATGGAGACAGGTTTCCTTTCATCTGAACAGCCCAGGGAGAACTAATTTCAGCCCCAGCTGCAAAGACTTCAAAAACCAAACAGCTTTGATAGCCCACTTGTCTTAAAGTATTTTTTATTTAATTTCACTCACTGAAAACATAACCCTCAAAAGCATTCCTGTGCAAGAAAAATGAACCAGCTTGCTTTGCGGGCGAGGGGGCGTAGGACAGCTTGTCTCCAGAGCGTTTCATCTCCATCCCCACAGTATCAGAGCTCTAGTGAAACAAGACTAGGGAGTTTTTAAATCCAATCCAGTCTAGTAAAACGGCAGTGCCAGATTAGCAACTGTGACAGGGAAATAACCGCAAAAAGCGTATTCTCTCTGAAAAAAGTAAAAGGTAAGGTTGTTAACAAAGGGAAACAGTTCTGAGAAGACTTTACATAAAAATAAAGAACCGAGTGTGTCCTACAGCAATGTAAAGCTGTCACATTTACAGTTAACGCCCTCATAGTCTGTTAAGTATTATATGGAATGCCAGGAAAAATTTAAGTTTTAAAATGTATGAAATTTAAATGGTTAACACTTGCTTTTTTTTTTTTTTTTTTTTTTTTTGGTTTTTCGAGACAGGGTTTCTCTGTGGCTTTGGAGCCTGTCCTGGAACTAGCTCTTGTAGACCAGGCTGGTCTCGAACTCACAGGGATCCGCCTGCCTCTGCCTCGCGAGTGCTGGGATTAAAGGCGTGCACCACCACCGCCCGGCAACACTTGCTATTCTTGTAGAGGACCTGGGTTTGGTTTTTAGCAACCACAAGGGGCACACAACCACTCCAAACTCCAGTATCAAGCCCTTTTCTGACTTCCTTAAGCACCAGATGCATACATGCTGCAATTCATACATGTAGGAAAAGCACTCATATGCATAAGGAAAAATAAATGCTTTTTAAATAGAATGTATACTATTACTCAGGCATAGTTGCACACACCCTAATCACACAATCCAAAGGCACAAAAAGCAGCCAGATCTCCGAGTTCCAGGTCAGCCTAGTCTACATATTGAGTTCCAGGATAGAAAGAGCTACATAGTGAGAGACCTTGTCACTAAATAATTAAATAAATAAATTTCAAAATATAGGATGAAAATGTATATTCCTGTTTCTGCCTGCCTGCAAGCCTAAGGAACTGAATCATCCTGGGTCCACCAGTAACTTAAGTGTCAATACCACAGTCTGTTTCAAAACTGTTATTTGGCTGGGTGTGGCCATGACTCATGCCTTCAATTTCAGCACTCAGGAGGCAGAGAAAGGTGGATACACAGGAGTTTGAGGACAGCCTGTTCTACATAACAAGTTCCAGGCCAACTAAGGCTACATTGAGAAAAGACAACAAGTCGGGAGTGGTGGTGGCTCATGCCTTTGATCCCAACTCAGGAGGCAGAGCCAGGCAGATCTCTTTGAGTTAGAAGCCAACCTTGTCTACAAAATGAGTCCCAGAACAGCTGTTACACAGAGAAAGAAAGCATGTCTTGAAAAACAACCAACCAAAACAAACAAACAACACTCTTACTTAGCAATGAATGCCCAATCACCCAAAAGTGACTCTAGCCATCCAGACATACCAGAGAGCAATAAAGTGCTGCCTTTCAGTGAAAAGAGAAATCAGAAAGCACATAGCAAATATAGGGTTCAATATTATCTAATGTTTCAATACTGCCCAGTTTCAGGTGTCCAAGAAGAATCTTGGATCATCTCCCTCCTTTATTTCTCCTTTATTTCCTCACCTGCAATTATGCTAAGCAAGACTGAGGGCCCTGATAGAAACAGAACTGCAGTCCATAAAACCAGAGACTCCAAAGCTACTGAACAGACAAGGAAAGAACTGCATTTTATTGATTTGAAGTAACTCAAGAATGCTCACCATGGGCTGGAGAGATGGCTCAGCGGTTAAGAGCATTGCCTGCTCTTCCAAAGGTCCTGAGTTCAATTCCCAGCAACCACATGGTGGCTCACAACCATCTGTAATGAGGTCTGAAGGCATACACACAGACAGAATATTGTATACATAATAAATATTTTAAAAAAAAAGAATGCTCACCATATGCAAGGCATGGTGGCACACGCCCTTAATCCCAGCACTTGGGAGACAGAGGTAGGGGGATCTCTGTGAGTTCGAGACCAGTCTGGTCAGTTCCAGGACAACCAAGACTGTCACAAGGAGAAACTCTGTCTCAAAAAACAAAAGCAAAAAAACTTGTTCACTCTTAAATTCAGTCTGATTAAATGGATTAAATGCTTTTTGCATAAAATATTACATCCCATAATATTTTCTCAGACTTATATAAGCCTTTTTAAAAGGAGACCTTTCAGTCAGGCAGTGGAGGTGCATTCCTTTAAATCCCAGTACTCGGGAGGCAGAGACAAGAGGATCTCTGTGAAATCTGTGAGTTTGAGGCCAGCCTGGTCTACAGAGTGAGTTCCAGGACAGCCAGGGCTTGTTACACAGAGAAACCCTGTCTCGAAAAACCAAACCAAACCAAACAAAAAAAAAAAAAAAGAACATCTTTCAAAATCACCCTCACTATCAGACTATTAAACAATAAACCCTATGGTGGTTTAAATGAGAAATGTCTTTCATAGGCTCATGAATCTGAACCCTCAGTTACCAGTTAGCCATGCTGTTTAGGGAGGTTATGGAACCGTCAGGTTTAATCTTGCTGGAGGAAGCATGTCACTAGAGGCAGACTTTTAGAGTCTATACAACCTCTCTCACCCCACTTCCTGTTTATTTTTCTCTCTTTTCTTACTGCATGTGAACAATCTCTATGCTTCCTGATCCTATCATGGCATCCTAGTTGCCATCATGAACTCTCAGCCATAAACTAAACCTTTTCTTCCTTAAAAAAGGTAAATCTCTGTGAATTCAAGGCCAGCCTGGTCTACATAGTGAGTTCCAGGGAAGCCAGGACTACGTAGAAGACACTCTGCCTCAAAAAGAAAAAGGGAGGGGTATTATTAGGGCTGGGATGTAGCTTAGTTGGTCAGTTAGTACTTTCCTAGTATGCATGACACTCTGGGTTTAATTCCCAGTACTACAGAAACTAGGCATGGTAGTGAATGTCTATAATCCCAGTACTCCTGAAGTGGAGGTAGGCAGGAGGATCAGTTCAAAGTATTTACAATCACAGTTTGAACCCAGTCTGGGATAAATAGACAATGCTTAAAAAAAACACAAAAAGGCTGGGCTGGTGGTGGTGCACGCCTTTAATTCCAGCACTCAGGAAGCAGAGGCAGACAGATCTCTGTGAGTTTGAAGTCAGCCTGGTCTATAGAGGGAGTTTCAGAACAGGCTCCAAAAAGCTACAAAGAAACCCTGTCTTGAAAAACCGAAACACACACACACACACAAAAGAGGCAAAAATAGAGGGCTGGGAGACACAGATCAGGAGTAAAATGCTTAGCTAGCATGCCCCGAGTTCAATATACAGTACCACCAAAAAAAGAAAAAAAAAATCTTTTTAAAGCCAAGCACCTAAACCAAGTGTGGTGACACACCTTTAGTCGCAGCATGACAGGCACTGTGAGTTTGAGGCCAGCCTGGTCTATAGTTTCAGGACTGCCAGGGCTACATACAAAGACCTTGTCTCAAAATTCAAATGGAAAAGGTAGGCACTGCAGCTAAGGATTTACCTCAGAAGCAAAGTAAAACACTTGTCTACAAGGCCCTTGGTTCACAACCCCCATTACTGAAAAGGGAAAAGAATAATGCAAATTTATTGGAACCAGGAGTACCTACTTTGTATATAAAGGTACTGTACATGTAATCTCATTAGTGGTATTTGTTTAAATTAATTAAGCTGTAAGGGAAGACAGACCAATTACCTAAGTTTCACACTGAGGGCTAATGAGGTGGCTCAAGTGGATAAAAGTGCTGGCTACCAAGTTTGAGTATCTGAGTTCAATTCCCAGGATCCACATGGCAGAAGAGGAGAATTGTTCCTGCAAGTTGTTCTCTGAAGTTCATACATGTGCTGTCGTATATATGCACTCACACATACATAAAACATGAACCCAGAAATAAATGCAACAAAAAAAAATTGTTTGCCAAGCGGTGGCGCACGCCTTTAATCCCAGCACTTGAGAGGCAGAGGCAGGTGACTCTCTGAATTTGGGGCCAGCCTGATCTACAGAGCAGCTTTCAGGACAGTCAGGGCTACACAGAGAAACCTTGTCTTTAAAAATAATAATAAAGTTTCATATGAAAAGATACAAATCAAAGTTGTGTACTATGAAGGAACTTCTGTAAGAAGATGCTGAATGGAGCCTAGTGCAAGTCTGTAATCCCGTAACTCAAGAGACTAAGACAAAGGACTACAAAATTCAAGCACTGCCTCAACAACTTACCCAGACTTTAAAAAAAAAACAAAAAACTTAATGTCCTAAGATTTTTAAAAAGGGGGTTGGGGAGGTGATTCAGCACAGTACAAACCCACACTACTCTTCCAGAGGACCTGCGTTCAATCTCAGCACCCACGTACAGTGGCTCATAACCACTATGACCTGAACTCACATACATTACATCACATAATTATAACAGTGGCCCAGAACCACCAAAGTAAACAAAAAGCACATTGCTGGTACATTTAATAAGCTCAGGAAGGCATAAGGCAGAGTTCAAGGCCAGCCTTGTCTACGTAGCAAGTTCCAGGACAGTCAGACCCTGTCTCAAACCACTCTCTCACCACATAAGTGTATGGATGGATGAATGGATGGACAAATATAAAATAAATAAAAAGTTTGGGGTCAAGAAAACATAAATCCAAAGATATTCACAAAGGCTAAAACCTTAAAATCGTTATCAACCTTTGAGGTTATAGAATAACAGAAAAGCAAGTTGTCAATATATTTTTCAGGATCCTGAAAGTTCAAAGTTTCTTCTATAAACCAACCAGAAAGGTGTTTTTGCTGTTATGTATATCCTTTAATTAGCCACCATCTTAGTGACTTCTTATACATTAACAGCACTGGATGTTCTTCCAGAGGTCCTGAGTTCAATTCCCAGTATCCACATAGTAGCTCACAGCTATCTATAACTAGATCCATGGGATCTGATACCTATCCTCTTCTGGTGTGCAAGTATATATGCAGACAGAACACCCATATACATAAATAAATTATATATATATGAGTGTTTTGCCTACAAGTCTGTGCACAAAATGTATGCCCGGTGCCTAGCCACATATCTGTGTGTGGAGAGACAAAAGAGGGCATCAGATCCCCTGTAATTGGAGACATCTGTGAGCCACTATGTAGGTGCTAGGAATCAAACATGGGTCAAGAAGGGAGGGAGGGAGGGAGGGAGGGAGGGAGGGA
>PVIU01007381.1:0-92422 GCA_004026605.1 Ondatra zibethicus
AACTGGATATCAACATGTAGAAAAATGAAAATAGATCCATATCTATCACCATGTACAAAACTCAAATCCAAATGGATCAAAGACCTCAATATAAAGCCAGCCACACTGAACCTTATAGAAGAGAAAGTGGGAAGTACACTTGAACGCATTGGCACAGGGAACCACTTCCTAAATAGAACCCCAGCAGCACAGACACTGAAAGAAACAATTAATAAATGGGACCTCCTGAAACTGAAAAGCTTCTGTAAAGCAAAGGACCCGGTCAACAAGATAAAACATCAGCCTACAGAATAGGAAAAGATCTTCACTAACCCCACATCAGACAGAGGTCTGATCTCCAAAATATACAAGGAACTCAAGAAATTGGACACCAAAAGAACACATAACCCAATAAAAAAATGGAGCACAGACCTAAACAGAGAACTCTCAACAGAGGAATCTAAAATGGCTGAAAGACACTTAAGGAAATGTTCAACATCCTTAGTCATCAGAGAAATGCAAATCAAAACAACTCTGCTATTCCATCTTACACCTGTAAGAATGGCCAAGATCAAAAACACTGATGACAACTTGTGCTGGAGAAGTTGTGGGGAAAAGGGAACACTTCTGCATTGCTGGTGGGAATGCAAGCTGGTACAACCCCTTTCGATGTCAGTGTGGCGATTTCTCAGAAAATTAGGAAACAACCTTCCTCAAGACCCAGTAATACCACTTTTGGGTATATAGCCAAAGGATGCTCAATTGTGCCACAAGGACATGTGCTCAACTATGTTCATAGCAGCTTTATTTGTCATAGCCAGAAACTGGAAACAACCTAAATGCCCCTCGATTGAAGAATGGATTTAAAAAAATATGGTCCATTTACACAATGGAGTACTACACAGCAGAAAAAAATAACGACAGCTTGAATTTTGCAGGAAAATGGATGGAACTAGAAAGCATCATTTTGAGTGAAGTAACCCAGACACAGAACGACAGTTATCACATGTACTCACTCATAGGTGGTTTTTAAACATAAGGCAAAGAAAACCAGCTTACAAACCACAATTCCAGAGAATTTAGACAACAATACGGACACAACAATAGATCTAATCTACGTGGGAAGTAGAAAGTATAAAAAGACAAGATCTCCTGAATAAATTGGGAGCATAGGGACCTTGGGGGGAGGGTTGAAGGAGGGAGGGAAGAGGCAGGGAGGGGAGCAGAGAAAAATGTAGAGCTCAACAAATATCATGGAGAAAAAAAAAAAAGCAAAGAAAGCCAGCCTACAAACCACAAAAAAAAAATAGTATAAGGTTTAGTTAGGTAATCTAAAAGGAACTGTCTACATCTGCAATGAGCGGAGGCATTCATAAGCTGAGGGGTGATGTTTCTTATCCTCCAACACCCAAAGGTCACACAGTTTCCCAGTCAGTTGCTAAGATGTGTTTCAGTTTTGCTCTTGGGGGGGAGTTAGTTTGAAATATTTTTTGAGACGGAGTGTCATGTAGTCTCAGCTGACCTCACAGTTATTAGGTAACTGAGGGTGACCATGATTTCATGGTATTCCAGCTTCCCATCTCTAAAATACTGTAGTGCCAAAATGGGAATGGTTATGACTGGGGACAGCAATAGCAACAAATACTGGTGCTGTTTTGAAATCAGGGACTGATCTTTCAGACAGCCAATGAAATGCTGTCAGTTGAGCAGAAGGGCAAAAATGTAGCCTGGGTCACCTAGTTAAAGCCAAACATCTGTAACAAAGCAAACAAACACAAAAACCAGAAGGTTAGGATATTGGGTATTGTCCTAGTAGGGTGTCTATTGTTGTCAAGAGATAGCATGACCTTGGCAACTCTTATAAAGGAAAACATTTAATTGGGGGGAGCTTATAACTTCAGAGGTTCAGTCCACTATTGTCATGGCAAGTGGCAGGCAGGTAGACATGGTGCTAGAGAAGGAACTGAGAGTTTTACGTCTTGATCCGCAAGCAACAGAAAGTGAACAGTGTACCACATTGAGTGTAGCTTGAGCAGAGGAGACCTCAAAGCCCATCCCCATAGTGACACAGTTCCTCCAACAAGGAAGGTTGTATCTGCTCCAATAAAGCCATGCCTCCTAACAGTGCCATTCCCTTTGGGGCCATTTCATTCAAACTACCACATTCCACTCTCTTCCCCCAAATGCTGTAGCCATATCATAATGCAAAAATGCATTCAGTTCAACCTCTGAATCATGATTAATAAAAACTCAGAGGCATATATTGGGGTTCAACCTGAAGCCAGCCACTGACTCTTACTTCAGCTACAGTCTGAAAATGGTGGTCATGCCTCCAGAAAACCTCAGAATGAGATTGAGACTGAGAGCTGTCTCCTCCTGTTTTATAATCCTCCCTAGTTCTGGGATTAAGGATGTGCACCACTGCTGCCTGGTTTCTTTGGCACACTAGCGTGGCTACTGGGATTAAAAGTGTGTGTCATTGTGGCTACTGGAATTAAAAGTGTGTGTCATTTGCTGCCTGGTCTGTCTGTAAGGCTGGCCAGTGTGGCTGTTTTACTTTTCTGTTCACCAGACAAGCTTTATTTATTAAAAATACAAATGAAATGCTGCTACAAGCCTCAAAAGACCACATAGTCTATAACAGTCTCAAACTTATTTAAAAGACTAAAGTTCAGGTCTCTTCTGAGATTCATGCAAAGTTCAGGTCTCTTCTGAGATTCATGCAATCTATCTGTAATCCCCTATAAAAACAAAATAAAAAAGCAGGTCACATATGAGATTACCTGGCACAAGAGAGAAGGAAACGCATACACACAACAAACCTGCTTAGGAGTTTATTAGAGGGGGGTGTACAGGCCTGGTAAGGTTGGTGTGCAGAGAGAGAGAGAGAGAGAGAGAGAGAGAGAGAGAGAGAGAGAGAGAGAGAGAGCTGAAAATGGCGCGTCCAGCCTTTAAAGGCTGCCTAGTGCATATGCACAAGGGGATGATGTGGCTACATCATACACATATTATGGAGCTCACGCATGCGTGCAAGGGCTCACGCAGCTGCGTCATATGTAGATGATGCAACCATGCTGCACATGGATCATGCAGGGTCCTTTAAGATTCCCAGGGACTTTAGACACTTCTGCCTGAGGGCTTGTCTGGAACTCAAAAGTATCAGCCATGTTGTGTGGCTGAATCATTACAACATACTTCCAACAAATAATGGCAAAGGGTGTAGGAAAAAGAGCATCTTGAGGAAATACTGGATGGAAGCAAGACCAAAAACCAGCTGCGCAAACTCCCAACTCTGCATCTCCATGTCTGACATCAAAGTGTTCTTCAGATAGCCAACTCTTCAGCTTTGTTGACTGAAAGACACCTCTCTCTTGGGCTAGTTGCACTCCCTGTAAGTGGTTCCCCTCAGCAGGTATCTAATGGCTCTGGCATCTCCAACATCTTGGACTCTCCAAGGCAATCCAGGCTTCAACTTCACAGCTTCACACAATGGCCCTTCTGAAAGTCCATGCAGGGAAACCCCTGCCACACACCTGGACCCAGTGGATTTCCTTAGTCACAGAGGGAGATTCCATAACTCCTTTCTTCTATCCCTGACTCTAAAATTGGAAACCCGTGGCGTGGCCTAATCAGCTAAATTCTTCTCTTCTTGGAACTAGAACATGATCCCCCAGTTCAATTACATCATTGCCAGCTTTCTGTGTGTGATGGTTTCCTTCACTGCCTAATTTTGGCTGTCCTGAAACTAGATCTGTAGACCAGGCTGGCCTGAGATCCACCAGCCTTTGCCTTGCCACACCTGACTCTAATTTTTTTCTTTCGTTCCTTTCACAAGTTGGAAGCTTAGTTGGGTGGGTCTTGCCCTGAGGTCACCACTCCCTTTATTTCATTTCTTAATCTGTTTATCTCCTTGGACACAGGATTTAGCTCCATTCTATTTCCTGGTGCTCCTATTGTCCTCAAATTACACATTTTTTATTTTTTCTTTCTCAGTTTGCTCCTTTTCATTATAAATATTCATAAGAAGTCAGGTGGTGGTGGTGCATATATTTAATCCCAGTACTTGAGAGGCAGAGGCAGGTGGAGCTCTATTATTTCAAGGCCAGTCTGTTCTATAATGTGAGTTACAGTACAGCTAGGACTGTTACACAGAGAAATCCTGTCTCAAAAAAAACAAAAAAAAAGGAAGGAAGGCAGGAAAGAAGGAAGAGAGGGAGGGAGAAAGAAAGAAAAAAAGAAAGAAAGAAAGAAAGAAGAAGAAGAAGAGAGAGAGAGAAATCTTCATTAGAGTTAACCTTAATTACCACATGACAGAGTCTATACTAGGCTGTTCTGAGATTTCCTCTGCTGACTGAATTAATCTAAAACTCTTCACGTTAGTCTCAGGCAGACTTTTCAGACAAGGGCAAAGCAGTCACATTCTTCACCAAAATATCACAAGACTGGTCTTTAGGCCTCTAACATTCTTCTCCTCTGAAACCTCTGAGCCATGCCCCTAACAGTTCATATTACTCTCAGTTAACACTGTCTTTCATGCTCTAATTAGTATGGCCCATTAAGGATTCGTCTGCTTTGCTAGCCCAAAGTACCAATGTCCAAATTCCTCCAAACAAAATCATGATCAGGTCTCTCCTAATCCCAACTGGTACTAACTTCAGCCGAAGAAAGAAGAGACACCGTGACCATAGCAACTCTTACAAAGGAACACATTTAATTGGGGTGGCTTACAGTTTCAGGGGTTCAGTGCATCATCATCATGACTAGTGGCCTACAGACAGATGTGGTGCTGAGAAGGAGCTGCGAGGAGTTTGACATCTTGATCTGCCCAGGTAACAGGAAGTAAACTGTGTACCACACTGAGCACAGTTTGAGCAAAGGAGGCCTCAAAGCCCACACCAATTTTGATACATTTTCTCAAAAAGGCCATGCCTACTCCACAAAGGTGACACTTCCTAATAGCATCACTCCCTTTAGGGGCCATTTTCTTTCAAACCACCGCAGGTGTGTATTACATAATGCATGTTCTTTGTAAATATTTTATGTATCTAGGATATGAATAAAAGTGGCATCCTCAGTCTTAACCACTAACATTTTGTAAAATGTTCCCAAGTCCATAAGGAACAGACTCTTGATTCTGAATACAGTGTAACATTTAATGATAGAGGGTCAGGCAGTAAAATAGGAGTTTTTAGACATGAGATACGAAAATTTGTCAGGCAATATCTACAGGTGTCTTTTATAGGTTACATCAAGGTAGGAAAGGAGGAAAAATTCATGATAAGCATCACAAATGATTGTCAGTTGCAGGAGGTGACATCCAACATGTCAGAGCTTACTTAGGCATGTTGTTGCCTAGGATGGTGATATTTAACTAATCGTCTGTTTGTCTTCCACAGTAGTGTTTTCAAAAAGACCAACTATGAGTCTTTAAGAAGGAAAGTAGAATACAGGAATGAAAAGAAAAAAAGGTCATTTTGTTTGGACTGGGGTGTATATCAGAGGTAGAGTTCGTACTTAATAAGGCCCTGAGTCTGAGCCCAGCATCCACAAAGCTAAAATTAATTTTGCTCAAAAGAAAGACAATAAAACGGATCATAAAACATCAAGACAGTTAATAAGCCCATGGATAGAGCCAGATTCAAAAGAACAGGGAGTCTCTGAGCTAAAAATAGCAGAGCACATGATTCCTTCTGTCTCTTTTCCAGCCCTGAAGGCAAAGGTAGAAGTGAGTTGAGATGGGTGGGACTGGAGATCTTTACATTAAGAGGAATACATAAGAGTCAAAAATACAAGCACTGCATGCTCTTCATGTGGAATCTTAAACATCTGACCTCACAAAAGGTGAGGATGGGTGGTTAGCAGAGGCCATGATGAGAAGGGAGGTGGGATGGAGGAAAGTTGGTCATTGGATATAAAAAAATTATAGTTACATAGAAGCAAAAAAAAAAACAAAAAACAAAAAAAACCAAAAAAACCCCTCTGGCATCCAAGGAAAGATTTTGAACTTTTTACCATGACAAAATGATAAATGTTTAAGATAAACATGTTTTACCAGACTTAAATATAGCACAGTGTATGCGTGTGTGAAAACATCACGTTTGTTGCCCCATTAGTACATACAATATTCCTGATGTCTGTAATTCAGTGACAGAGTACTTGCTGGGCATCTAAGAGGCCCCAGGCTTGAACCCCAGCACTGTAACTAAGAAAGTAAGTAGATAAATAGATACATTTCTACATAACAGTATTTCTATGTAACAATATTTTTTTTCCTTTTTTAGTTAAGAACAAGGGAGATGGCACTTCAGGAAAAGGTTGCCGAACCTGACAACAGTTTAATCTAGAACACACTTAATTCAGGGGACTGACGCCACCAAATTGTCCTCTGACTTCCACATGTGTCCTGTGGCATGTGGTCCTACCTCCCCATGCAAATTAGTTTAAGAGAAACGTTTTTGGTTGGAGAAACAGGGAGCTATCAATCAATATAATGAGGCTCTCTGATGAGGATGCAGGGCTGAGGTTTTCAAACACACCCGTGCCTACTAGCACAAGTTAGCAAATGCCTCATAAGGCTCCTTCCAGGAAGTGGAGGGGGCCTTTTACTTGATTTAGCTCCTAATGAACACAACCCCTAGGTTGAAAGCTGTGATCTAGAATAACATCTCTGTCCCCGGGAGCGCCCTAATTAACTTGGATTTTTTTTTTTTTTTTGTAAAAAGTTTAGCTGTTAACAGAAGTGGAAAATGTCTCCTTTGAGGAGAGCTGGCTCACGTGTTTCCTTCTACTGGGCCGATGGGTCTTCCTGTTATTTTTCAAAGGAAAACCTTGATGTTTTCCAGATGGGACTGGAACAAAGGTTGAGCAAAATCAACAGAATAACCTTTGGACAGGGAAAGTTAAAAATCTCTGTTAGCTACTGGGACTTTATTACTCTATGTGTCTTCCACCAATCCATAAAACTAAGGAAAGCAAGTACAAGGGAAGTCTAAGAAAATTCACCTCACATTACAAATAGACCAAATTATTTGGCACAGGAAATGCATTCAGAAGGACATTCCCAGAAGAAAATAGTTATTTTTTTTTTTCTGGTAGGATTTCTACTACCATTTGGGCCATACCTGTGAAGCATAGACATACCCCAGGCTAATAGGAAAGCAGTTTATATGGTTCCAAAGAATGAACACACAAACATGCTGTAGGAAGGGAGGCTCAAGTCCTATGGAGAGTTGGTCTGTTCTTTGCTCCACACTGTAGGCTAGTTTCTGGTAAAGCCTACCCGAGTGCAGTGGCATGTGCCTGCAATAGCAGCACTGGGGGCAGGACAAGCGGGGCATGCACAGTCGGGGAGACACCAAGTTTGTGGCTAGCTTGGGTTACATATTGTGATAAAGATAGACAGACAAACAAAAAGAATGTTTTTCCATTATTTCATATTCATAATTCCTTCTTGGTGGCTCTCTCAACAGTGTTTTGCACTGAGCCTGCTCGTGCAAGGGCAATTCAAGAAGTTTAAGCTTCCATCAGTGTTATGATACACAGTAATCCCATTGGATTGGAGACCGAGTCAGGTGACTGTGAGTTCAACGTCAACCTGGAATACATGGATACATAGTAAGTCTTAAACAACTAGAAGAAAACTTAAATGATTGCTTTAACTGGGTTGTAACACTGCTTTTAATAAGTCTAAAAGGTGGTGACCACTTTTAATGGGTTGTCCTGAAGAGGTCAGGAAACGATGTTTTTGCTTTGTTGGTTTTGTTTTTGTTTCCACAATATTCTCAAATCTTGGGCCACTCCAATTATATGCCAACTGTCTGCATACTTATTAGTTAGTCACATTACTTTCTGTCACTTGGCAGGACCTGGGTTAGGCAGTCAGTTCGGTTTGCTGAGTTGGTGACAAATGATTCCCATTGAAGAGATAAATGTCTGGCCTGTGTTGTAGCATGAATAATAAAAACTTAGGGACAGATATTGGGGTTCAACTTAAAGATCAGGAAGGCAAAGCAGCCAAGCCACTAGAGAGACGATTTCCCTCTACCAAATCTTCAGACCGAAAGGGTGAGATCCTGTCTCCAAGAATCCTCAGACTCCACACTCCACTGAGTTCCTGTCTCTTCCCCTTTTATACTATACTCCTCTCTCCGCCCAGCTGTGTCGCTCCAGTCTCCATCGACTTAGTGCTGGGATTAAAAGAGTGTGAATCCAAAACACTGGGATTAAAGATGTGAACCACCATCACCTGCATCTGTTTCTGGATAGATCCTGGGTAGCTCAAAGTAGCCTTGAGCTCACAGAGGTCCGTCTGCCTCTGTCTCCTGAATTCTGGGATTAAAGGTGTGTGCCACCACTCCCTGGTCTGTATGCCTGCCTAGAGGGGCTACTTTGTCCTCTGCTCTTCAAGCAAGCTTTATTTACTTATTAAAACGCAAATAATACACCACTATAATGTGCTCTTTTCACTAGAATTTAAAAACTGCATTCCGTCTATAAAGCAAACATCAGCATTACGTGCTGGTTTTCCTCGCTGAGTTCTCTCCAGCATGGAGCACAGACAGCCAAGCCAACAGCCATAATGATGAGGCTCTGCAGAAAGCAATGAAGGAGAGTAGCTACGAATTAAGTAAAGATAAAAGGTATTCATTCCAGGCAAGCCTACTGACTGTAGTGACGATTGTTTGATAGCAGTCATAGGATGAGGCACAGAAATAGAATAGTCATGATCCTTCAACTGTCTAGAAGTCAGTTGCTCTATGGCTGCTGGAGCTCTCAAAAGGGGAAGCAACTTTTGACTGCTGAATCTACTTGTTGACAGTAGTATCCTGGAAGTCTCTTCTGTTGACTCTGCTTTTTAGTGAGACCTTCTAGCATGTTTTATTTTCGTGCAAAACAGGAAATCCTGTTCATGTTCTAATTTCCTCCTGTTGACATTTGGATTTTCCACGGTCCCTTTTTAGGTGCCCTAGTTTGTTACAACAACAGCAAACTCTTTTTACTGTGTTCAAATCACAAGGGTGCTTTTCTTGTTAAAGGATCTTGTCTAGTCAGAAGGCTTGGTCTTAGTTAATGTTCCTATTGCTGTGATAAAACACCACGCAGAAGCAACTTGAAGAGGAAAGGGTTTATTTCAGCTTACAGTTTGACATCACAGTCCCTCACTGAGAGAAATCATAGTAGGAATTCAAACAGCAAAGGAACTGGGAAGTGGATGTTGAAGAGAAAGAGATGGAGGAATGCTGCTCATTGGCTTACTCCGATTGCTTCCATATACCATACAGGACCACCCACCCAAGCACTGCCTCTCTCCCCCATCAAGAAAATGCTCCACAGGGTGCCCACAGACCATCTGGTGGGGCTATTTTGCCATCCTTCCCAAATGACTCTAGCCCACGTCAACTTGACATTAAAAACTAACTAGCAGAGCTCATAAAGCTGAAAATTCATTTTTAAAAAGGACTTGTCAGGTTTTCTTCCTGGAAAGTCCTTGAGAGTTATGTAGGAGTCAGTCACGAGTAGGAGCAGTCACCCAATTAGAATGACAGCTTTCATCTTCTTTTCCTCATCCCTTCCCCTCTTCTTTGTGTGTGTGTCTGTGTGTGAGAGATATGTATGTATGTGAAGTGTGTGATGTGTTTGTGTCCTCATGTGTGTGTATGTATGATGTATGTGTGATGTCTCTGTGTGTGAGCGTGCACCCGTGTGTACAGGTGCAGTTGCCTAGACACGCATGTTGTGGAGGCCAGAGCTTAATGCTGGCTGTTTCCTCTATCATTCTCCACCTTATTATGAGTCTTTCAATGAACCAGAACCTCACTGTTTCTAGGCAGTGAGCTCTCAGGATCTGCCTGTCTCCACCCTTCAATGCCCAAGAAGGAGAGGGGAGCAAAGTCACTGGTCAGGCTTTGGTAAGTGATTTCCTTCAGGGCCATCAGCTCCCCAAATAATGACATGAAGATTTATTACTAATTATGAAAGTTTGGTCTTAGTTTAGGCTTGTTTCTAACTAGCTCTTATAACTTAAATTAACCCATTTTTTTAAAAAAAAATTTACTTCCCCCTTCATGGTTTTATTACCTTTACTCTGTACTGCCCACGCTACTTTCTTGCTTCCTGTGTCTGGTTAATGACTCTGCCTTCTTCCCAGTGTCCTCTCTATCCTGAAAATCCTTCCTAGCTATTGGCCATTGAGCTTTTTATTAAACAAATCACAGTATCACATCTTCACACAGTGTAAAGGAATATCCCATAACAATTTCCTGGTCCTTTGATTGTGATCAAGAAGGGGTGCAGGTCAAATTTGCTACCTGTGACCTTAACTCCCTCAAGGTGGGTGTCATCCTTGAGTTGACTCTTGTGTTTCAGGACCCAGTTACCTTGTAAATGTCATGTTTCAGGTAACAGGTACCTTCCTGTGCACCTTCCAGCTGAGCCAAGGTTCTTAACTATTCTTCTTTTATGGAGGCCATTATATCTGAACTAATTTTTCATAGAACAGGTATGCAGTGGCAGTTAGGAACTGCAGTGTTTGGCATCAGAAGTAACTGCTGTAGTTCACAGACAAATTAAAAGCCTTAGCACCTCGTTTAGGTCCTATGATAAATAATGAGTTATCTAATTTTCAGGGTAGCTTTTAAAGCATGCAATAACTTATCCTGAAGACTATCTTATTCCCAAAGGATGTCTCAAATATCATAAAATCAAGCCAAAATAGCAGATACACAACATATACAACATTGCCAATAGTTTCATCTTTTTTATTTTTTTTAATTTTAAGGCAGGGTTTTTCTGTAGCTTTGGAGCCTGTCCTGGAACTAGCTCTTGTAGACCAGGCTGGTCTTGAACTCAGAGATCTGCTTGCCTCTGCCTCCTGAGTGCTGGGATTAAAGGCGTGCACCACCTCTGCCCAGCGCCAATAGTTTAGTCTATCAGTAACCAAGTTATCAGTTTATAGGAAATCAAGTTGTCATATGCAGATGCCAGTATGGCCCTACAAAATTCTTTCCCTAGTACTCACAGCCTTAAGTTATCCATTCCCCTTACGTAACCTGTTTCAAATCAATAAAATATCTGTTTCAGAGATGTCATTTCTGTGATTAGATTATAAAGATTCCTGCTAGCAGTGTCTTTTGTTGCTTTAATGAAACAAAATCTTATACTGGGAAATAAAGGACAGTTTTCTCCTGCCAACAGGTAACTAGGATTTGAGTTCCTCCATACAAAGACTCCAAAAGAATGCAGCCGCAAGCAAATGAACTTGAAAACTGATGCTTCCCTAGTCCTTAAGTGGAGACTCTGGCCTTTGCTGATATCTTAACTGTACTCTCAGTTGAAACGAAGAGAGGATTCAGTTGGCACCTATATCAAGATTTCTGCCACAATGAGACAATAAATGTCTGGCACACACTACTGTAGAGGGCAAAAAGGTCTGTGCACACAGATAAGCACTGTAGAAGCCAGGAAAGTCAAACACACAGCTTACCTCTGCAGTGGAGTGAGGTGTGCAGCTGTTCGTCCTGGAATGCCAGGGATGAAGTAGTTTTACAACCTGGCTATCCTGTGCTGTCTGATGAGACAGGCTCTTTCCATATCTTCCAGAATTTACTTATCTCAGACCCAATCCTCCTAAATCTTGAGCATTGTGTTTAGGCAAAAAACAAAAAGTCATGTTTATGAGCGATGTCACTTGTGCTTTCCAACAGCCTAAGTGACTTCTGCGTTATCTTAGGGCCAGGCCAGTCCTGACTCCCACAGGCATTGTGTTTACTCAGTCGTTTTCCCTAGACCCTTTGCTTAAGCATTGTTTCTAAGTCAACAGGAAACTATCTTATGAAACCATATGCACTTTGCTAAGAACGCCAATATAAACATGTCTCAAGCTTTGTACTCATGGGGCTATACTGTTACCTGAATACTTTTTTTCCAAAATTGTGTTGTACTTAAGTATGGCTAAAGTAAACTGATCTGGGCCAGAATCTAGCAGTTCTGGTCTGGCACTGGTTGTCTCTTTGTGGATCATTTTCCCTCCTGCTGTAAAGTCTGCAGAGGAACACCCATGCACTGGTTTGCGGCGAGCTACAACCACAGTCTATCTTTTAAATTTTTTAAATGTAATGACAATTTTATGTGTGAATATTTTCTAAGCCTTGGACAGGGTAATACATATAACCTGTTTAGAACTGGGTACTCAATGGTTACTTCTTTTCAGCACCATGAGCCATATGCACACACACGCATGTGTACACATTCCAATTACATGTACTCCACCATCTTCTCTTCTCTCCTTTTTAATCCCCATTCCCATCAATCCCTTCTCCCTACAAGTCCTTCCTGCCCACTTTCATGCTATTTTGCTATGAGCAAAAGTTGAACCAAGGTCATCAGCATGAGCATGAGCGTGAAACCATGGGCTCACTAGGAACACCACTGAGAACAATGACGTCCCCATTCCACCCCACTACCCATCAATAACCTGTTTCTTGGGTGGGGCGGGGGACAGAGCTTCATGAGCTCCTCTCCAGTCCATGACTGGACACTGACAGGCTGTATTGTGCAAGCCACTGTAGGCAATCAGCCGCAGCAGCTAAGTTCATGACTGCAATGGCCTTGTAATACTCATAGACAGTCTCTCACAGCCCTGTCATCCACCATCCAGCTCTTAGAACCTTTCTGCCTTTACCCCCACTATTTTCTAATCCTGCTGAGAGCAAGCTCACAATGGTCACTTGTTCTCACCACCTTGAGCGGCCACAAGACAGCTTTTCACTAAGCAAAGAAGCCTCTTTGGCCAAAGCTGAGAACAGCATTTACAAAGCTGTTTGGCCCCATATCCATTTAGCAGCACAAAGGTAGTAGGTTGTGTGTCTCCGCCCCCCCCCCCCCAGGTCAGTGCCTATGACTTCTTCAGCTATAGGCTTTTGCTTGGGTTTACAATACCAGGCATTGAGTTCTTTCCTATAGGGGTGGGCCTCAGATACAATCAGAGTGGTCATTTACCTCCCTAACAGTCACACACTATTATAGCCATGGGCACATTTTGTCTAGGAAGTCTGTATTGTGGCACACAAGGCACTGTTGGGTTAAGATAGTTGATAATAGGAGCTGGAGAGATGGCTCAGAGGTTAAGAGCACTGACTGCTCTTCCAGAGGTCCTAAGTTCAATTCTCACATGGCAGCTCACAACTATCTGTAACTCCAGTTCCAGGGAATCTGACACCTTTACACCAATGCACCCAAAATAAAGTTAAATACATTATTTAAAAGAATGTTACCCAAGGGCCTGGAGAGATGGCTCAATAGTTAAGGTAGTTCACAACCATCCATAACTCCAGTTCCAAAGGATCTAATCTCTTCTGACCTCTGTGCACCATACAAGCATTGTGTACATACATAAATGCTGGCAAAATCTGCATAAAATTAGAAACTTCTGTCCTCTGTAGGCTCAGCACTTAGGTGCACACCCATATGCAGAGCTACATATTATGCATACACATAATTTAAAAGTATTCACACCCATGCTCATGCTGATGACCTCGGTTCAACTTTTGCTCATAACCAAATAGCATGAATTGAACCCAGGTCCTCTGAAAGCAGTCAGCACTCTCAACCGCTTCCTTCTCAAGACACGCAGGAGGGGATCCTTCTTAAAAGACCTGTAGGAAAGAAGCCACATCACAAATGCTTCTTTACTTCTCACTTCTTCATAAATTTCACTGTGGTAACCACTAAGGAACCTACTTCCCACTTACCTCCAGAATTATCTTTGAAAAGAATCTATGTTTAGCTATGTCTCTTCTATCATTTGTGAAACATAATTGTATTGCTGTGTAGCGATATATTACCAGTAAATCAAGCACAGCTAGTCATAAGAAAACCACAACAGCAACATATCTAAGTAAATGAAAATAACAGCTATGAGCAGGACATTAACTATGTCTTTTGTAGACAATGGGGTTTAAAATGCAATGTGAAATCCACTAATCTGGAATTGAAAAGTGCAGCTGATTTATTAGACATAGTATTCAATTTAAAATTGCCTATTAATCTGATTCATCAATTTCTTGCATCCAGTGTATTTCTAAGAAAAGGGTAAAACTGTTGTGTGATCTTTAATAGCACTGCTTGATAATCAAAAACAGGAAAGTTTCAAATAATAGAAAATGGGTATAATATAATGGAGTCTTAAATAAAATTTCTGAACGGTACATAAAATACATTCCTTTTTGAAAAATAAAATGCATGTTTACATATGCAATACAGTATAAGACGCTAAGAATGGCTTTCTAGTAGGATTACAGTCAATGAGATGTGTGTATGTCTTACTAAATGAATGTTTATTTCTTTTATATTCAAGAAAACATTAAGAGATCTTTAAAAAAGTTTAAAGGAAAACAAAAATTTAAATCACTATTTAACAGGTTCTTCAAATGAGACTATCTTTGTTTTTTGTTGAACTGTACAAATAATAAAAGCTGGTATAAAAAAGACAGTGATATGAAACAAAGTATTTACAGTTTTCCACCTTACATTCTCAAGAGTGAAGTCATGTTCTAAGAATACATCCAACCCTTTTACAAAGGTACCCACCCATCCTTTCAAAATAAAAGATAAATTGCATGCTAGATTGGATGTATTAACAAGCAGTGTATTGTAATAGAACCAGGATGATTTATGTTTTACCATTTAATTTTGATGTAACAATTTAAATCCCAATTCAACAAAAGTAAAGCACAAATACATAAAATGAACAAGCAACAAAGAGTTTAGAGTTTAGGTACACACAGGAAACTGTAATTTAATACTTAGTAAGGTATACATCCTTATTTACATCTCCCCACTTTTTATGGTATTCTACGAGTTCTTCCCCTGGATTATTCCAAACAGTCAGGATTTTCTTTCCCTTACTGGAAAACTGTCCCTGAATTAAATCAGGTTCTTCATACTGTTAATTTTGAGAACATTGCTCATAATTTTAAGCAAAGTCCTTGTAAAACCATCTTTTTTTCCATAATAAAAATGGAAGTACTTTAGCTGGGAATGTAATCCAGTGGGAGCTTCCCCAGCATGCACCTGGGTTTGAGCTAGCACCACAAAACAAATAAAATCAAAACGCACACACATACACCAACACAAATATACTTTTTAAAAGGCATTGATCTGGGCATGGTGGCTTTAATCCTAGCACTCAGGAGGAAGAAGCTGGCAGGTTTCTGAGTTCAAGGTCAGTCTGGTCTACAGAGTGTCAGGATAGCCAGGGTTACAGAGAAACTGTCTCTGTCTTTTCCAAAAAGGAAAAGAAACGGCACTATTTCCCCCTTTGTTTCAGTTGCTAAGATATTCAGAGACAAGCCTGTGGCTTCCTATCTAGAAAGCTGCATCATGGCAAGTCTTTGTGCAGACAGCATAGAGTACCCTAGCCTTTACCTTCCCCCCTCCCATTATAACTTACTCTATTATCTTTCCTTTTGAAAACAGAAGTCTAATAACCATCTTTTAAAGAAAGCTGATTTGAGAATTAAATGACAATGTATATAATATAGTATCTGGAGCATTTTAGGGGCTAAAAACACATAACTTCACATGACAGATTCTTGACCTTAAAGTCTGATATATGTTGCTTGCACAAATGCCTAATGAAAGTCAATGAATTACAAAATCTTTTTGATGCAATGAAGATGATCAACAAGTATACAATGTCAAAACCGAAATGAAAAATGATGAAGGGCAAAAGAATGGATTTAACTTGTAAAGAAGAATGACCAAATAATCAGGTATCAAAACTAGAATGACAAATGAAATTACCTCATATAGTGAAAGAAAATTAGTTATCCTAACGCATAATCATTTAAGGCCTCGGTTGTCTAAATTGATATGTATAACAGCTTACCAATTTGCTTCCTTCATCTAAAAATGAACCATGAAAGTTGATACTTTCTATTTACAAATGGCTCAAGAAATTATTGTATATTTTTTCAATTTACAACTTATAACAAACTAAGTTAAATTATTTTTCAAGTAAATCCTAAAGGGCCTTGAAATGTGCTACTGAAAGAACCCAACAGTGAAAGTAAGCGGAGAAGCTAATGCACAAGATAGAGGCCAACTGAACAAGGTCTCACAGAAGTAGAGGCAGACTACATAAGTAAAAATCTCTGTGTTCTCCTGAGTAACAAAGGTAAGGAAGAAAAAGCCACTGTAATTGTGCTGTTATTGATTATAGTTTTAATGTTTCTATACCCTTGAAAATCTGCCCCATTACACAGGAAAACCTCACAACCATCAGTGCAAAAACTTTATTTATAATTTGTTTCTCCTCAACACAATTTTACAAGATCTGAACTTAATCCAGTTCCGTTTTCTTTCTTCTCTCTCTCTTTAAACATCTGCAGTCAGTCATGTAAAATGTGAAAAAAAAACCCTCATTAATCAATTGAAAACCTCAGCTTCCCTTCCCCATTGTTACAGCAAATTTAAGATAAGTCTACAGCATTCGCTTACTTTAGCTGGCTCTGATACGGAGGCATACTTTTTTATTTGAGAGTCAACACCTAAGGACTTGGCTAATTGTATAGCATTTGAATCATCACTGATAAGTGTCCCAAGAGCCACAAGCAGTCTAAAAGTGGCTTCTAGGTCTTGTACAACTTCCAAGATTGTGCTAATTACTGACAAGCATTGAGCTTTCCCTTCAATGTTATGGTCTTTATGGAAACAAACAGAATAGTTCAAGGTCAATGTAGCCAGAGCAATATGAATGTTCTTATTGCTCCCTGATTTCAGTTCTATTGCTTGTGACATCAGCGATTCCCTCTGGGACATCATGAGCTTTTGTCCTGCCTGACTAACAAAGCAATTGCAAAAAGTCCTAAGAGCAAGCAGCTGGTTTGCGGGCTTTCCTTTAGGGTTCAGGAGGTTGATGAGATGGCTGCTGAACTGATCTCCTTCTTTTTCACTGCAGAAATTCTCATTCACACTGGGATGTTTAATTGATAGCCGAAGAATGTCAAGTGCAGGAAAGACAATGTCTATTAAAAAGAAATTTTTATTAATGCATATGAAAAATCTAGAAAATTCCTTATGATTATTATTCAGTTTTACTTTATTTTCCCACTACAAAATGACCATTTATAGGAAATGTGAAAAATGTTTTTATACTTATATAGACTAGGCTATATGCTTCAAAAATGAGATAACTCTCAGATTGTCTAATAGTCTGACATAGCAAAATATTCGTTAATGAGATGAATGACTGAAGCAGGGAATCTAGCTTTAAATATCTGGTAGCCAGGCTAGAGAGTTAAATTTTGGTGAGAGCTTGTAACTAAGTGCTGTGTAGCTGCCATGCTAACATTTACTGCACAATCTTACTGCGAGTGTAAGGAAACATGACATTATATGCTCCATAATATAATGTGTAAAGCTCTTCACAGACACCAGAACTAGAAAACCCTAATAAACTAAAGTCTTAATTTTGGCACTCAAAGGAAATATAGTGATAGAACACAATAGGCAGTCAAAGCAAGCAGTTAAATCTTAACCATGGCTATTTTGTAGTAAAGAAAAACCTTTTTTCCTCCAGTAAATGTCATGAAAAATAAATCACGGGCTTGAGAGATGGATTAGTGGTTTAGAGCACTTGCTGCTTGCTCTGGCGGGACTCAGGTCCAAGTTCCAGGACCCACATGGCGACTCATATCTCCCGTGTCTGGGGATCTGTTGCCCGCTTCCTACCTTCACATTCACAGGCATTCATGTGGCACATATACATCCGTGCACGCACGACATCCATACAGGTAAGATTAAATACCTTCACACTCACCAGGCACTCATGTGGCGCACATACATCTGTGCACGCATGACATTCATACACGTAAGATTAAATACATTTCCAAAGTTTTATAAAAACCATGAGAGGTTCTTTTGGTTTTCAAAAAATATGATAATGATATAAAAGGTAGAATAATAGTAGATGCTTTTAATATGTAGTTAATAGGTTACAAAGAATTTCTAAAGGTAATTATTATCCCAAATAATAAAATATAAAATCTCAAACATTTTAATTCTAAAAGAATAGAAATTCTAAAAGAATATCTGATTTTGGATTGATTATGAATGTTCAATTAGTCAATGGTAATAATTCAAACTCTAGGAGAATCCAAATTCTAAAACATTCCTGGTTCCTAAATTTCAGTTAAGGAATATTGAACATACACCATTGGAATCTCATTGGCTGTGACTAACAAGATTATGAATTATAGTGATGTGGTGAGGCCTTTCTGCATAACTGTTCATAATCTCAGTTAGAAATACCCAAATTAACTTTTAGTTAATCTAGAAGTATCAGCAATATTGGCAGAAATAAAAGGTTCTTAGTTAAAATTTGAAGACTACTATTTACCTTCAGGCCAGTTGATAGCTTTCCACAAAATCTGAAGTTGCTGGGCTGTTGGCTTTTCTGAAGAATTATTACAAATTAGAGATAGTATCTTTTCGAGAAGTACTAAGTCATCTTCAGTTAGCTTCTTGTCTTCAGGTGCAGTTCCATTAAGTTCCTTCAGTTTTCCTAGAAGCCAAAACCAATCTTTCAAAATTCTCCATCTGAACTTGGCCAAATAATACATAAGCCATTTTCAGGAACACTCTCCTGCACAGCAACACTCTTCTCAGCAATTATCAAATCCCATCAAATGAGGTCCACGAGCATTTCTGTGTAGTGCAGGAAAGGCAATCAAGACCCTCAGATCCTGATTCAGAGACACTCAGAGTGCTTTTCAAAGCAACAGTAATGTATGTATGTATATTCAAGTATAAGTCATCTTCCATTTCCCCCAAATTCATAGTAACTTAAAATATTTATCTATTATTTTTATATGTTGTATGATATGTGTATGAATGCAGACATACACGTGCCATGGTTTGCACGAGGCAGCCAAAAGATAACCTAAGCATCAACTCTCTCCTTTTACCACAGATTCCAGGATCAAACTTAAACCATCAAGCTTGCACTTTTACCGGCTGAGCCACCTCACCAGTTTCAAATTTACAAATCTTTTTTTTTTTTAAATAAAAAGATTTTTTAAAAACTTTTTTATTTTGTGTGCATTGGTGTCTGCATGTATGCCTGTGTGAGGGCGTCAGATCCTCTGGAACTGGAGTTACAGACAGTTATGAGCTGCCATGTGAGTGCTGGGAACTGAATCTGAGTCCCCTGGAAGAGCAGTCAGTGCTCTTAACCTGTGAGCCTTCTCTCCAGCTCCCAAATTTACAATTCTTTAACAATCAAAAATGGACTTTGGACCTATCTCACTTGTATTTGGAACTACAATTTCAACATTGCAAATTAATGAAAACCAAATTTTGAGAAATGTAGAAAACAAGAAATCTCTTAGATCTGTATAAGAATTAACAAATGTTTAAGTGTGTCTATACTTTTAAGTTCAAAATATTACCTATCAATGCTATTTGTAACAATAATATAAAGAACAATAACGAAAAAAATCTCTGCCTTATGTCGAGGTACAAGTATTATGTCCACTAATCCTCACCATCAGCTTTGTAGCAAAGGGATAAAGTGATTTATAGTTCAAAATTTTCCCTTTTCACTTTAATTTGAGAAAAACTGACATAAAAGCAATCAAAGTAAACAGTGTATTTGTTCTCTCTCTCACCCCCTCTGCTCCCCTGTGGTCCCCTTCCCCAGATAGTCTCAATATACAATTCAGGCTAGCCTTAAATTTGTACTCCTGCTTCGTCCTCCCAAATGTTACAAATACCTGAATCTATTTTTATTTATCATTTTAAAAGCTTTACTTTACTCCACATACGAGATGCAGGGTTCGCGGTGAAACAGTGGACAATAAACTCTTGATTTTGGAAAGGTATGGAGGTCAGAGGACATGCCGTTTCCTCCATTCAAGTCCCAAGAATTGAACTCTAGTTCTCAGATGTGTCAACAAGTTCCTTATACTGACTGGCTCTGCCCACAGGGCATTATGTTTTTTTTAACTGAAAATAGAATTTTTTCATATATTTTGATTATAGTTTCCTCACCCCCAACTCCTCCCAAATACTTCATACTTCTCCATCCATCTAAATCTACACCCTTCCTCTCTCATTAGGGTACAAATAGGCATCTACAATACTAATACTACTAATAATAAAATAAAAACAAACACAAGACAAAATAAGGAAAAAGAGAAAGAGCCAAAAACAAAACAAAACAAAACAGAAAAACCTCAGGAAACATATATAGGAACTCACAAACACAAACCTGGAAACCATAATGCATATGTAAAAATCTTAGAAGGTTTTAAAAAAAAGAGCCCTGAAAAAACATTATGAAACAAAGAACCTCCAAAAATACAACTGAGTTCATTTTGTGTAGGATACTTATTTATTTTTAAAGGTCAGACCTCTAAAGTGGGGTGTGGCAGTACAATGCCTATAATCCTAACACTCAGAAGGGTGAGGCAGATAGACCAGGAGTTGGGGACAAGCTACATAGTAAAAAACTGCTTTAAAATAACAGAAAAATATGTTTATTTTTCTTTTTTTTTTAAAAGGATTGTCTTTTTTTTTTAGATTTATTTATTTATTATGTCTACAGGGTTCATGCCTGCATGCCAGAAGAAGGCACCAGATCTCATTGTAGATGGTTATAAGTCACCATGTGGTTGCTGGGAATTAAACTCAGGACCTCTAGAAGAGCAGCCAATGTTCTTAACCTCTGAGCCATCTCTCCAGCCCGATTTTTCAAATATGCTACAATGTTACTCATTCATTTTCAATCCCCCCCCCAAAACCCTCAAGAGCTTGAGGGGGAAATTTACATTTTCCCCCAAATAGGTGTTTTCTATTAAAGTCATGCTAACCATTTATCCTGTATTTGTACAAAACTTCTTATAACCCATAAAGGTTAAATTATCAGACTGTTGTCAACACATCTGGCTAACAACTACCTCACTAGAAGTCTCTATTCATTTAGGAAGCCAAATCCTGGCACATGTCAAGTGGAGGAAGATTAAGTCTTGAGAGCATCTCTAGCTGTCACTGGGTATGCAATAAAAACATTGATATAGACTTACCTAATATTTGCATAGGGTTTGCTTGGTCAAAGGTAAGAGCTTCTTTTTTAGGGAAATAAATATTCACCGTTTTAGATGCAGCTGATCGGTAGGCACTACTTCCTATTTAGAGGAGATCATGAAAATCATTAACACATACTCAAAGTAAGATTTCCTAATTGATGACTGTGTTCTCACAATTACTGAGATATGTAACTACTCAAGGCATGAAATAAAAAAGCAAGCCACGCCCAAACCATTCACAAACTTTTGGATAGTGCTTATATTTATCAATGAGGTAATTTCTGGCTCATAAAATGAAAGCAAAGATTTAGAAAAGGGCCTATCATATTTCCTAATTTTGTTCTTAAAATTCTATATTTTAAAAAGGTTAAATAATAGGATAAGGATGAAACTTCATTCTCGTCTTAATTAACACTCTGTTAACACTTTTTTCATGCCCTTCATTGCTTATTTCAAATGATATAGGAGTCAGTCTCATCATTTTCTATATCTTTATAAATTATACTTGTTAATTAAAACTCAGTTATTATGATGATTAATAAAAATGGTTCAACACAGCCAGATGTGGTGATGCACACCTTCAATCCCAGCACTCAAGAGGCAGAGGCTGGCAAAGTTCTTTAGGTTCTAGGCTGGCCTGTCTACATAGCAAGTTCCTGAACAGCCAGGGTTACACAGAGATCCTGGGACAAACAAACTGTCACAATTTGAAATTTTAGTAATATTCAGTGGAATAAAATGACTTCAAATTAAAAATTTTTCAATTAAAATTGTCTTTTGTTGTTACATATGTTTGTGGACACTTTTAATGCCAGCACTTGAGAGGAACAGGACTATACAGTGAGACAATGTCTTAAATTAACAAAACCAAAACCAAAATCTTTTGCAGCACCAGGGAATCAAAGGGAAGGCAGCATGTATTCTAGGTAAGAACTTAACAAACCAGGCTAAGGCCTAAGAAGTTTCAATGAAATTTTTAAAATCCAAAAGAAAAAGAAATTTAAAGTACCTACCTGTAAACGGATCGACTCCAGCCATGGAGGTGCCCATACCTGCAGAACCCGGCATGTAACGACCAGCACCTACAACGCAGTAATACTCCTAGTGAGCAAAGTACAGATCATAAAGCCTAAGTCATTGCTTCCTGTAACACAATTAATAAAATCCCAGAGACAGAAGCTGGGGTTCAACCTGATGGTCAGAAAAGCAAAACAGCCAGCCACTGGTTCTTACCTCTACCTCTGAAATGGTGATCCTGCGTCCAGGAATCTCAGAATGACACCGTGTGTGTGAGAGCTGTCTCCTCCTATCTTACATTCATCTCTAGGGCTGGGATTAAAGGAATGCACCACTACCACCCACAAACTAGTATGGCCATTGGGATTAAAGGTGTGTGTTACCACTGCCTCGTCTGAAAAGCTGATCAGTGTGGCTGTTTTACTCTCTGAACTTCAGGCAAGCTTTATTTATTAAAATACAAATGAAATATCACTCCAGTTTCCTTACACTAATGATATCACCATCAGTCACACTTCAAAATCACACACACACATACACGCTTCTACAGAAAAATGCTTATAACTTTGTTGCTGATTAGAAAGTATCCACTACATTTTCACTAAAAAATAATTCTTGGGGCTGGAGAGGTAGTTCAGTGGTTAAGAGCACTGTTCTTAAAAATACTGGTAAAGAGAAAGTCATCATCTATATATTCTTCAGGTCCTTATACCATTTAAAATGAAGTCATGTACTCAAAAGAATTCCTTAACAGAAAACATACTGCCAAAGCATATAGCTTGGGAGTTGGCTGTCAATACACAAGGTGCAACCACTCGCATCTGGGTGATGACTTTATTCATTAGAGAAAGGAATCTCATCAAGAGAAATTTAGAGTTCCATGACGCTAACCTACAGTTATAGTGAAACAATCTATGGCTGAAAAGGGCCGTAGGTTTATATTCCCATAGAGTGCTGAGTTTGGAAGGTCACTGGATTCCATTAAAGGTCATGAATGGCCTCCAAATTGGGTATATTGTCCATGAACTCTACCTCAAGATCCAACAGCATTCAAAAAAATATATTGATGCATTCTGAAACTAATATTAACTTGCCAATCTCAGGAAGTAAATGAATCCTGATAACCTCTAATGAAACTTTAAGAAGGCCACTAATAAAACTTAGATTAGGAACACTAATCCTAGATAGCTGGGCAGAATGTCTCCTTCTAGGCTTAGTCAGAATATGCATGAGAAACATCTTGATTGCACGGCTCCATCCAATACCAAAGACTCATAAGGCTCCTTCTTTGCCATGACTTATGATAGTGTCTTGCCAATGATAACACTGACAATGATACACCTTGGTTAGAGGACTCCCCTATTATCTCATTTTATAGATTAAAAAAAGGCCCAGAGGAGTTAAGTAGCTTGCCAATTTCTCACAGCAAGCATGTTGTAGAGCTAAGGTTGGTACTATGGTCATCTTACATTAAATACTCTATTTCTAACTACTCTGACTCTGCTCTCCTGGTAGGAAGAACTACTGGAGAAAACAATGTTCTGGTTACATGGTCTTTAAAATCATGTGAAAATCTACACACTGCAGGAAAAAGCAAAAATTATAAGTTAAAAATCTATGAAAATTGAAAATACAGGTAAAGGAACTATTATTGGATCATATTTACAAAATGTAAAGCCAATATATAATACAAAATGTTATATATCATGCCAAGATTATAGTAATGAAATGCATCCCACCTGTGAAAGGATCTGCTGTCTGCACTGTGTTGGAAGGTCCTGAGGAGCCTGGAACATAGCGACCACCACCTATCCATGCAGAACAATGGAAAAGCTCAAGTACATTAAAACTGATAAACAGCGTGGTATTTATGCTAAAAGAACCCAAGTTTGGAAAAAAGACCAGGAGCAAAGCTGTCACATGACAAAATGATAGAAATTTTAGCCAAATAGCTTGCTGTTGCACAGAAACTAAAATTCAGTGGTTCTCTAAGCATAGTTCCTTCCCTTTTAAAAATGTATACGCTACTCACAAAGAAAAAATTAATTTTCTTCAATGTAGTCTCACCGGGGATATTAACCATGCTTGAGGACAGGCCCCATACCCAGGAGTAAATGGTTAACACAAAACAAACTCAATTGTACTTGTGTATTTTTGTAGACTTTTTTGTCCTATGTTGCTTTGTTTGTACTTTTCCCCCTGGTCTTATTGGTCTTTGGTTTGTATATTATGATTTCCAATTTTGTGTTTTCATGAGTTTTGGTGTGTGTGTGTGAATTCTTGTGGGTTTTGTTTGCCTATCTGTATTCTAAAGAGAGAAAGAAAGGGCATGTATTGAGTGGGGAGGCAGGGAGGATTTGAGTGGAGATGGGGAAAGGGCAGAATATATTTTGCGAAAAAATTTTACGTATATGGTTTTTTTTATACCTGCATGCATGTCTGTGCACCATGCATGTGCCTAGATGCATCAGAGCCCCTGAAACTGGAGTTACAAACAGTTGTGAGCTGTCACATGGGTGCCTGTACCAAAACCTGTGTCTTCTCCAAGAGCAGTAAGTGTTCTTAACCACTGAGCTGTCTCTCCAGCTCCCAAGTGTAGTTTCTTAACTAACGCCATTTTGAATTGTTAGCCCCAGCACAATCATAAAGAATTAACTGAAATCAATATAATAGAATTGTAAGTGGTTGTGACCTAACAATATACATATGGAATTCCTATCATCGTTCCTATACAGATTTACTAGGATTCCTGTGGTTGCTGTTGTGTGAATGAATACCACTGACATTTTAAATGTTAATCTTTTGGGAAAGCTCTGGGTTCCTTAACTCACATGTCAAAGAGTGCACAGTGCTGAGAATCTAGCAGGAAACATAACTGTAACTCCTAACATTAACTGATGGAGAGAAAGCAATGCACAGTGTATGAGGGCAACAAAGGAAAACATTTTCACTGATGTGCACACAAGCGCAGCTATGTGAAATTTTTTCTAGTACATACACATGCACGCACACTCACACAGGCGCACCCCCCCAACTCATAAAGTTAGAATTTAGAAGAACAAAACAAGCCAAGTAGTTGCTAATATCCCAGACAGAGCCAGGTGCCTAGCTTTACAGGACCACAATGTGTTCACTGTTTTGTGACATAGTCTGAAACAAGAAAACATCCAGGCACTAAGTATGCAGTCTCCCCTACCCTTTCTTTATGCTAAATCCAAATATTTGGAGAGTTAAGCCATTTATGAAATTTGAAATTTTGAAATTTATGCCCTGGCAATGCTGAAGCATGCATGGGAAATCCATATATGGTGGTTCTGTTGAACATGTCCATATTGGGTTTCATGGTCTAAGTTGATGAGGACGACTGACAAGGTTCTGAAAATTTTGATTATGTTAGTTCAACTGTGTAAATAGACAATGGATTCTTACACTAGAATGAGAGAAGAGAATGTGACAAACATGTAGTGCTTGTGAGGAAAGAAAGGAAATCTACCCTAAGAGTTTGAAAGAAGGGAACATGGGAATTTTATAAAACAAAAAGCTCTAGTACATGAAAAACATAGGTAAGAAGAAAAAGACACCACAGAAAAATGCCTGATTAGAATGTGCAAGGCCTTTCCTGAATTTAATCCCAACTATAACACATGCACACACACACATACATGCATCATAAAAGGAAAACATTAACTGTAAGTATCTATTTTAAAATTTTACTTAGAAGAAGTCTTGTCCAAAGAGGAGATAAAACATGATCAATCTCTGCCTTAGAGTTGATGTATATCTATCAAGCCTAATATGAAAATATTGTGATAGTTTGAAAGAAAATAGTCCCCACAGGCTCATGCACTTGAATACTCAGTTGGTGGAACTGTTTGGGAAGGATCAGGAGGTGTGGCCTTGTTGAAGGTGTGTCACTTAGGGCAGGCTCTGAGGTTTCAAAAACCTCACACAGCTCACAACTAATTCTCTGCCTTGTGATTGTGTCTCAAGATGGGAACTCCCAGTTACCGCTCAAGCACTTGTTTGCTGCCATTACTTTTCATCATGATGGTCATGGATTTTAAGCATGAAACTGCAAATACCAAAGAAACACTTTCTTTTATAAACTGCCTTTGGTCACAATGTCTTATCACAGCAATAGGAAAGTAGCTAAGACAGCCATAATACACATTTTAAAAAAGCCTAGATGCTGGGAGGTGGCAGCGCACGCCTTTAATCCCAGCACTCGGGAGACAGAGGCAGGCAGATCTCTGTGAGTTCGAGGCCAGCCTGGTCTACAAGAGCTAGTTCCAGGACAGGCTCCAAAGCTACAGAGGAAACCCTGTCTCGAAAAACCAAAAAAGGCCTAGAGCAGCTGGGCATGGTGGCGCATGCACTTGGGAGGCAGAGACAGACAGATCTCTGAGTTCAAGGCTACTTAGCTGGTCTACAGAGCAAGTTCCAGGAGAGCTAGGGCTACACAGAAATTCTGTCTCAAAACAACAAAAACCAAAAACCAACCAAACAAAATAACCAGCCTGGTGAAGTGGCTTGAAAAGTAATGGCACTGCTGGCTACAAGAACCTGAGTTTGATCCTTGGGAACCACCTGGGAGAAGAGAACCAACTCCTGAGAGGTCCTCTGACCTCCACATGTGTTATGGCTCATGTATGTCCACAAACATCTGCACACATACACACAAATTAATTTTTAAAAATCCAATAGAAAGTTTTTATTTTAAAAAACAGAAACTACAAAGTCTGGGAGTGTAGCTTAGTGATACAGGCAAGCATGGTATGGATAAATTCCTGGATTTGAGGCTTATCACCATAAAAAAAAAAGCATTTCTTTAATTTTTGTTATTTCAAATTATTGAATCAAAGTATCTTAATTTTATTTAGTTTACTGGGAGGTTATATCTAACTTTTTTGGATTTATTTTTATTCTATGTGCATGAGTGTCTTGAATGCATGTATGTATGTATACTACATGTGTGACCTATACCTGTGGACAATCAGAAGAGGGCAATGGATTCTCCGGAGCTGGAGTTACAGATGGTAGTAAGCCACTGGGCTGGGAACTGAATCTGGGTGCTCTGTAAGTGTTCTTAAGCACTGAGCCATCTGTTCAGCCACTATATATGTACGTATGTATGTATACACGTGTGTATGCATATGTGTATTTATAGATATGTATATGTACACATATAATTTTATTTATTGTTAACTATGTGTAGACCTGTGTACAATGGGGGTATGCACATATGTACTATGCCTGCAGAGGGTATTAGTTTCTCTCTGGAGATTGAGTTTTAGGCAATTGTGAGCTTTCTCATGTAGGTGCTGGGAACCAAACTTGAGTCCACTGAAAGAGTGGCAGTAAGCATTCTTAACCACTGAGCCATCTTTCCAGCCCCACAAAGATATATTTTGAAAGAGAGTAATTTTATAATTGTTTCTGTGAAATATAAACCTGATGTACACTTTGAGGTTCATCATTACAAGATAAAAAGGTTGGGTTATACCTCAGTGGTTTAAGAGTATGTATTTGCACATGCATAAGACATTCGTTAATTTCTCCACTAAATCAAAACAAATACCTCCCTCCCCCGACACACACACACACCCCAACCCCAATACTAATGTTAGTACATAAGACTTAATACAAGTCCAACCTCACCTGTAAACGGGTCTGAAAAACTGGTATTACCAAGTCCCAACATTTGACCTTTTGTGTTTTCAATAATAAATTTAGCCACCTGATCCAAAAACATGGGATTCAAATCATTTTTCTGCAAGAAGTTGTACGCAGCTAGCCAGGGATCTTCGGTGACATTATACGGCAATTTATATGATGGTCCACCTTCATTGACATCGATTGAAAAAACATAATCAAATTCCTATAAGGAAAAAAGAAAACACAAAAGATAGATAATTCACCTGTTCAAATATGGTAAAGATATGTATAAAATAATACAGATGTTAGGTGTTTTTATTCTAACCATTTAGACTTTAAAACTTTCTCCAAAATGCAAGGGTAAAAGCTTTCTATTTGGGAGATAAGGAGCCAAAGTGTGCATGTGCTACAAAATTAGTGTTTCATTAGGAGTGGGGCAGGTGATGACTGAGACGGGGAACAGATTATCACTACTTATTAATTAATTCCAGATCCAAAAGAAGGTTCCCAAATGGTTGATCTCAAGGTCAAAATTTCTAGCTGTTAGGTATCACCAAGACACACTGGCACACAAGCACAGCCCTACAGTGCCCCTCATGTATTGCCTAGTTTAACAGAGACAGGCATTAAGCATGAGATGAAAGAAACTCCTAATCCAAACTGACTGGAAACAGTTTTGTATGGGAAATTCTATATGATAGGTAATGGCTAATTTGTCATATCAGCTTCCTCCAAACGGAAAGATTTTATATAGATATATATTTGAAAGTTTAATTATATATTTTAATGTATATATTAAATCTACTTTAAGACAGAAGGTAATTTTTTTACAATAATGTACTTTATAATGCCAAAATACCAGAGAAAATTTCTAATTTTCTGTGTAGTTTAAAACAATAATTAGAAAGCAGAAGTAGACATACTTTCCCTTCATATAAAACTTTTCCAGATGTTTGCTGATTAGCACCAGATGAGCCAACAACATCACCAATTTTTATCCACCTCCTGTCACTAACACTCCACTGGTAGGCTTCAACTCTCTCTCCATCTCTGATTAGACGAGTCTGTCCTTCTCTAGTACCTTAAAACAAATATTTTAACAATCAAAGGTTGACTAGCACAACAAAATCCAAAAACACTTAGACAAATTTTAACATATTTTTTAATGGATGCTTCTAAGTTAAAGCATTAAGACAAACAAGAAGAATATGGCTTCTCTTATCAGTTATGTGTGATAGTAAAAATTCTCAAGTATCAGTATCTGGCATTGAGAACAAAGGAAACATTACCAAACATTTTCTGTTATTACTCTCGGTATTCCAAAAGGGAAGTGTGGTGGCTCTCTTCCCCCCAACCCCCTGAGATAGTTTCTCTGTTATGCCTTGGCTGTCCTGGAACTCACTCTGTAGGCCAGGCCAGCCTTCAACTCACAAAGATCTGCCTGCCTCTGCCTCCCAAGTGCTGGGATTAAAGGTGTGCGCCACCACTGCCTGAACTACAATTACTCTATAATAGTTACCTGGTTCACTGAGATGTTCCCTCCCAGGAAGTTGCTCCGCATTAATGTCTCCTAAGTCACCAGTTTTGGAATCGATAGTTGCCTGAGAGAGCTCTCTCTCAAAAGCCTTGATTTCCTCAGTGCTTGCTGTCCGATCCTCTGACTCTGTAAACACTCTAATAATACCATCACTACAAGAAAAGTAAACCAATTTAAGTCACTGACACAGTTTATTATCATTCCCTCATGTGAATAAAACAAAAATTATCTGTATGCATGAATATGAAATATATCACTATGCATTGTGAAGAAAAATGCTGACTATAGCATACATTATCCAGCTATTTAAGGAAGTTGCTGGTAAAGAAGAGAAAAATACATTTAAACACAATTTTCAATTTCTAAAAAAAATGCCAGTGACTGAACCTACCAGAACTTAGACTAGTGCTCCACCACTGAGTTATTCCCCAGCATTTGATTGTTCTGAGACAGGTGTGTGTACACAGCAAGGCTAGCCTTGAATGTGTAACTTCCCACCTCAGACTCTCAAGTGCTGGGATTACAGGTAAGTGTCATTACGACTAGCACAGTATTCAATTCTATGCTACATATTTACTGTGATAATTTAAAAATACAGTATTTACTTCTTAAAATTAATATTACATAGAAAACGTACACTATGAAAAAGGGTTGGTTGGACATTGTGGCATATACTTATAATTACAGCCTAGGTTTCACAGCAAGACCCTGTCTTGAAAACAAAACAAAAAAATTGATAACAAGCAATCAAAACAACAAAACAAAAATCAACAAAATGTGCGCATGTGCGAGCGCAAAACAAAAATCCAAGGGCTGGAGAGATGGCTCAGTGGTTAAGAGCACTGACTGCTCTTCCAGAGGTCCTGAGTTCGATTCCCAGCAACCACATGGTGGCTCACAGCCATCTATAATGAGGTCTGGCATGCAAGCATACATGGTAGGAATGTTGTATACATAATAAATAAATAAAATCTTTAAAAAAAAAAACAAAAAACAAAAATCCAAAAAACAAAACAAGCAAATAGACAAAAAAACCCCCACAAAACAAAAAAGGCCCAGTTCACTTTATAAAACACTCAAAGATCCAACCTAGGTTTATCATACAGCACGTGCTCAATATGCTCAGATAAAAATACAGTTCCATTTGAATGGCTAAATAGTAGGCCTCAACCTATATTCTCAAGAACATATTCTAGTTTTATGACTATGTTTTCTCAACTTTAATAAAGTGGGGAGTCACTCTGCCTAGTTTAAACTGTTAATGCTATAGAATATTTCTCAACTTTCTACTAATGTCAGTTTCACTTTCTTGGTTGGCTTATTTTCCTTTAACTGTTACCAAGCTTTGTGAAATATTATGTCAACAAATGAATCCCTGCTCCAACCAAACTAAAAGAGATCTATTAAATCTTCTATACACAGAGCTGCCACCTTCTTGCTCTCAATGTCTAGCTACAGTCTTTTCCTCTATCAATTACCCCTTCATTTCCTTTATTTTCTGTCCTACAATTTCTACTGAAATATAACAGCAACAACATGTACTACCATCTTTCAAAAACAAATCCAAATGCTTTTCTACCTTTCTATTCTTCAATCTCTTACACACTTAGGTCACTGACATTAAGCTCCCTCCAAAATCTTTTCCATTTCGCTGAATTCTGACATCTGGACTCCTGTGTCCTTTTTAACCTACTGATCTTTCTATAGTCAGAGTATTCCACAGGATTCATTGCTAGTCTTCTGTCCCTCTATATTTCCTCAATCAGAGACAGTTTTGTGTACATCTTTAGGCTCGGTTCTTATATTAGAATTCATCTGATTAGGATCCACTGGCACTGTGGCAAGACAGTACTCAACAAGTCTTAAGTCAAAGTATTACCATCTTTATGAACCAAATTAATTCTCACTTTTCTATTTTTATTAATGGGAATTATCATTAGTATTGTGAGTTCAGTGTTTTATAATCACACGTTCCTAGTACAATTCATGTCTAGTTTGTTTTCCTTTCCAATGTAACTTCTAGTTGAACCCAATCTGTATAATTCATAAATTTCACTTAAATCTGACCATGTCTTGCTTAAGAGCTACAATCCTTTAACCCTAAGCACCAAAATGACCTAGTCCGGATCTCAGCCACAGGTAAGCTCCATCGCACCTACCATTTGCTATCCCCCAACCTTAATCCTCCAGTATTTCCCTCATCTACACACATTCACTCCATACATGGAAACTGTGTTATCTCTTGACAGAAATTCTAATTTCTTACTCAATTTTCAAAATCCAATTTAACGTTTATAGAAAGTTTTCTCATACAGATCTCTAGTTTTTCTTCGAACTTCTTTAGAATTTGGAGTTTTCACTATACAATTTATAATACCATACCACAAAGTAAGTACCAGGTCTTGGAAAGTTCTTATTACTGTTGTTTACTTAGTAACAAAAATGTGCAAACAGTCCACCCAGTTCACTGAAATTTCCATGGTTTACTTATTCACACTCAAGTGCCAACCAAGCACCTAAACACAAAAAATTTATTGACTGACTAGAATATAAATACCTCGCACCAACCACAATGTCACCATTATCTAGCACACAGCAGCACCATATAGACTGAGCTGGAAGTCGGATTGTTTGGGCACATTCACCATGTTTCCATATTCTCAGAGATCTGTCTTCTGCTGTTGTCACAAAATCTAAAATTAATGAAAACAGAAGAAAAATTTGTTTAGATAAAATTGAGCATATTTATAGATCATGTTTTTCTATATAATAACTAATTTAAAATTATAATAACTTGTTACAACTTCAAAATCATACTTTTATTCACTTCATATTTTACACTTTATTCTTTGGACCAATTAATTACACAAAGTCTCTCCTCAGACACTCAAAGGTCTTTTTATAGTCATCTACTCTGAATTAATATAAAGGTGGTCACAGAAATTCCTAAAGAATGGAATGTAATAGCAAAAATTTAGATATATACCATAAGTTAATCTTACCTTTACAATTTGGAAAGACAGATATGCTATAAATATAATTTGTATGTCCATAGTATACTTCAAGACACTCGCCAGTAATCTGCCACCTTCTAATACTTGCATCATTTGCACAGGAAAGAAATTCTGTTTCACTCAAAATTGCCAAACCTCGTACACAGTCTTCGTGCCCTGGATTTAAAAAAGAATACAAATCAATAAAATGCACCATTTGCTTGATAACACTGTGTAGCTTATTAATACCATAAAACTTATGAGTACTGAAACCTAATTTTTCAAGTTATAGAAATTTTATTTTCTCCTGTACAATGTGGTCTGATAATGCCATTTAGCAATACTGTTTATCCCCAGTCATAGGAAGTTATTCTATATTTTTCGATCTTCTCCAGATGATTTCTAAAACCCTCAAGATATTGTAGACCAGACTTGACCTCCAACTCAGAGAGATCTACCTGCTCTGCCTTCTGAGTGCTGGGCTTAAAGAATGTGCCACCAGAACTTTAATTTTTAAGGAATAAATGAAAAGGAAAAACAATAAAAACTCACACCCAAATATTAATGGCCTAGAGTAAATAAACAGTGTGACACTCCTATTAGTCAGCAGAGACTGAAGGTGTAGTTCAGCGGGAGCATGTGCTTTAAAGTACAAGGGAGTAAGTTCAAATCCCCAAAGCTGAAAGTCCATAAACAACCAAATAATCAGACAACGGATGCCTCACTGAATCAAATAACTAGTTTAACTCCATACATTACACAAAACCACACTCACCCCTATATCTCAATTATACTGAGTTTTTAAAACAACCATTTTTCAGCTTCTAAACTTTCGAGGAAAAACAATAAACAATTGAGCAGGTGAGAAGAATATCATGTATTATAAAAGTTGTTAACACTGACATTACCTGAAAAAGTCCTCTCACACCTTCCAGCCTTCCACAGTTTAATAGTCTTGTCTGCTGATCCAGTTAACATCAAGCCCTGCTCTGGTAAAATCTTTACGGCCCATACTGCAGCTGTGTGACCCTGTGAGTAACAAAGGTATCAACCTGAGATGCCGCAGAATCTTCAATCTCCCTCCACTTATCTAAAATATCCACACAGAAACGATACCTGTAATGTCATCATGCATTTGTCATTCAGCCAGACTTTAGCAGTGGTGTCCCATGAGCCACTAAGTAATGTCCCAAATTTTCCAGACGAAAGACTACAAACTAAGGAGGAAAAGTAATTAGTATATTTTCATGTGAACAAATGCTCAACCTGGCAAGCTTCTAAAGTATTACAATTTTTAAGTAAATCTGTGAAGTGACAGTTTCTTAGCCAATAAAATTCTATTCAGTGGAGCTGTGAGGGAACACAGTGATCAAGATGACAAGTTTTGGTGCCCGAATGTCTAGGGAAAAGGCCTTGCTGAGTCAGCTATAAGCTTTGCGGCCATACGGGCAATACTCAAGAGTTCTAGGGCTTGTTTCAATTCTTATTTCCATTTATGTGTACATGCCTGTATGAGTGTACGTCATATGTGTGCAGGTGTCTGTAGAGACCAGAAGAGGGTACTGGGTACCCTGGGAACTGGAATTACAGGCAGTTATGAGCTTCCCAACCTTCAGGGGTATTAGATAGGAACTGGCAAATGGACTTTTTCGGGGTCAGGGTTCAAAAGCATGAAAAAGATGTTGAGTCAGTTGGGAACTGTAAATATTCATTAGATAGTTGACAGCAAGAATTTTTGTTTGTTTGAAGTATGATAATGATAATACGGTTATTTCTTCCTTTTAGGAGAAAAAAGCTGGAGCTGGGGAGAAGGCTCAGTTGGTAATGGGATTGCCTTACAAGCACGAGGATCTAAACTCAAGATGCAAAGGCCACATAAAAATGTCAAAGGCTAGCCGGGTAGTGGTGGTGCACACCTTTAATTTCAGCACTCAAGGGTAGAAAGCAGGCGGATTTCTGTGAGTTCAAGGACAGCCTGGTCTACAAAGCAAGTTCCAGGACAGCCAGAGATACACAGAGAAACCCTGTCTCAAAAAAACAAAAAACAAAAACAAAACAAAACAAAACAACAACAAAAAACAAAACAGGGCTAGAGAGATGGCTCAGAGGTTAAGAGCATTGCCTGCTTTTTCAAAGGTCCCGAGTTCAATTCCCAGCAACCACATGGTGGCTCACAACCATGTGTAATGGGGTCTGGTTCCCTCTTCTGGCCTGCAGACATACACACAGACAGAATATTGTATATATAATAAATATTTTTAAAAAAACAAACAAAAAAACAAAAACCAAAAAAAAAGGGCCAAGGGTTGACGGTGACCATGTGACCATGCTTAGAATCCTAGTGCTGGGGAGGTGAAAACCAGCAGAACACTCAGGTTGCTATCTGGCCAGGCAAGCCTCAGGCTACTCAGAGTCCTTTTCTCAAAACTTTATAAAAAGGTGAGGGTAGAGAGATGGCTCTATGAAAGAAGATATTGTGCATAGGCCTGACAATCTTAGTTCCATCATTGGATTCCAAGACGGCAGAAGAGAACTGACTCCCAAGTGTAATCTTCTGACCTTCTTACATGTGTTGTGGCATGCATCTGCCACACGTACTACTAAAATAATTTTATGTAGCCTTAGTTAGCCTTAAACTCGGAGATCCACCTGCCTCTACCTCCCAAGTGCAGGGTTAAAGGGTGTACAACACTACACCTTGCCCAAAGTCAATTTAAAAAAAAAAAAGAAAAAAGAAAGGTGGGCAGCACTTGAGGAGCCACATCCAAGGCTGTTGTTCCTGCTCATCATTTCCCCCACCCCCACATATACTCACACACAGAATCACTCTTAGTGTGTGTGTGGGGGGGAGAATCAGCAAATTAATGCATATTAACCACTTGTTTTTTACAACCCACAAAAGCCAAACAATTTTATTTTCTTAAGTGAAAGCAGAATTAAAACTACATTTGATGAAACATAAACTACATGAAATACACATTTCAGGTGTCCATAAATAAAGATTTTTTTCAATGAACTTGGTGGCATAAGCCTACAATCCTAGCTACCCCAGAGGCTAAGCAAGTTGAAGATTTGCCTATGCTACATGTACAATAGACATTCTGATTCATGCTTTTGTGTGAATTAAGGAGTTATAACAATCATATAGCCTGAAAAGCCTAAAACATTTAATAACTAACCCTTTACAAAAAATTTTGCAACAATATATACTGAAATACTTATAGGAAAAAAAAAACACCAAAACTTCTTCTACCATGGTAGAGGAAGAAAATTAAATAATATAAGCCACTGATAATCCTTAAAGCTATGGAAACTCATGGAGGGGATTTTTATACTACCTACTCCTGTGTACACATATTTATTTAATAACTCACTTTAAAATACCAAGTGTCTAGTTGCATACATTTAAATTATTTCATAACAGAAACAACGTTAAATTTGTGTCACTCTGCATTTAATATTACATATACACAATTTCACATTCTTTACAGGAATTAAGTTTAAGTGTTTATAGATCAAGTTCCAAACTTCTACACACACTATATAAAATAAGTACAGGGACTGGAGCTATGGCTCAGCTATCAGCGTATATGCTCTGAGTTCAGCTCCCAGCACCTATATCTGGAGGCACCAGCTCCAGGAGAGTTGTTGTTTCTGGACTACGTGAGCACCTGCACCCAGGGGTCTGTGTACAGACACGCATACATAATTACAAATGATAAAAATACATCTTTTTGTTGTTTGTTTTTTAAGACAGGGTTTCTCTGTATAGTCTTGGCTGTCCTGGAACTCACTCTGTAGACTAGGCTGGCCTCAAATTCAGCGAGATCTGATTGTTTTTGCCTCCTGAGTGCTAGAATTAAAGGCATATGCCAACACGCCCACCTATAAAAATAAATCTTAAAAAGTGAAATAAAATAAAAACAAGTACACATAACCACACTGATTTTATACATCATTTTATAACAGAGAGCTATGATATTTCAAAGTATTTTCCCTTCAAAAATTATACCATGCCGGGCGGTGGTAACATACATCTTTAATCCCATTTAATCCCAGCAGAGGCAGGTGGATTTCTTTGAGTTTGAGGCCAGCCTGGTCTACAGAGTTCCAGGACAGCCAGGGCGGTTACACAGAGAAACCCTGTCTTGAAAAATAAAAGTTATACCATATCCTTAAGCACATCGTTCTCAGTCTGTGTTTTGACGTGTTTTAATAGAGATATCTTACAATACAAGACAAAACTCTGTTTTATTAAGTAAATAACTCCTTTATAAAAATAGAAGAAAACAAAAATTATGAGGCATAATAATATCACAATCTCTTTCTTTTATAACTCAACACTTTATCTTTCATATTTATATAGACTTGAAGTATAGCTCAGTGGTAGAAGCTTCCTAGTACACATGAAAACTATCTTATCCCCAGTACCAAAAGGAAAAAACATATTTGGATATACCAACTGTTAAATCTGCAAGTAAATTTATAACAGAAAATTTACATAACTAAGATGATCCAAAAAGGTTTCCATTAACAAACATAGGCAAAAATACGGGAAAAAAAGGTAAGTGGATTGTAACTGAAAGTCTTCAAATTAAAAACAAAACAAAACATCAAGTTATACTTACCAGTATCTTTGTGACCCTTTAAAGTATAAAGTGGCATTGGACTGTCCAGCGAGAAAATGCATATATTGTGGTCATTTCCTCCAGTGGCAATTAGTCCATGAGGATATATATCACTTGAGGGTATGATGCACACACAAGACACAAAATTAGAGTGGCCGCTCATACAATGCATTTCTGTAAAGCCCCTGTTAGGACTGGAAAGACAGAATCATTAATAGATATACATTTGCCTCCTCCTGGCTTACCCTAAGACATAAAACATGAACATATTCATTACCATTCAGCGTGCAGGCTAACTTTAAGAGTGTATGCCATTCAAAGAAGCTATTGTTTTTAATGAAACATTAAATGGCTTCACTGCATGAGTAGAGTATTATATCAGACTGGGAAAAATTACATGTTTTCTCAGAGTATATTAATTAAGAGGAAAAACAAGAAAAGGCAGGAGATGAATAGTCTAAGTGGCCTTTTCTCATTCTCCAACACCATTCTACTCATTAGTTATTGCTATTCTATTTCTGGGGAACTGAAATACTTGAAATTAAGATAATGAAATCCAGTCAGTAAACTAAATTTGCTCAATGAAGTATAAACTTACTACCCATTAGTATAGTATGGTAGATGCAGCTAAACAGCTAGAATGTCAATCATTTCAGTATGGAAAAAAAAGGGAACAAATTTACTGTCTGGGAGCACAGTACATTAGTAAGTGCCTTCCTTTGATTATAAATGATTGCCCACTTGTCCCATACATCAATGATTTAGCAGTCCTGCCTTAGGTAAGTGAAACAATGGTATGATATACTGTGCAGTAAACAATAAACTAGTAACTAAGAAGCATAGACAGTTCTATCTCTGGCAATCAAAGAACTCACAATCCAGTTAAAGCAGATAGGCAAGTACACATAACAAGATCAAACTGGAGACAAACTGAAACAAACCAAAACTGAACACTCCAACACAATGGTCTACTTCTGTTTTTTTTTCCCAAAGCCTACTCACTAGTCATTTAAATATAAATGGTAGTTCATAGATCAATAAAGGCATTACAGGGAGGATGAAGGGGGAAAAAAACAAGAATGCAACTTCAATAGTGTAAAAATAGCTATTAAAAAAGTAGTAAAAACTTAGGAGGCCAGTGGAAAATGACTTCTACACTAGCAGATTAAGAGGAGAATCAATGGACCGTCCCCTTCCCCAAAAGGATAAGAACTGCAGAGACCTCTGTAAAGATGCTAGCTGAGGTTGAAAGAAGCAGGAACCTGTCACCCCACTCCAACAGCAGAATCTCGCACTGGCAGAATTTATCTGGTAGTACTACTTGAGAACTATGGTGTCAACTGATGGCTTGCAACTTCCAGGGTAAGGTATAGACTGGAAACTGAGTTTGCTGGGATCAAACCCTGAGCCCATGCACACTACACATCTGGCCTATTGAAGTTAATTTTAATCAATTTTGGCAATTGGAACAGTACCAGCTACCAACCTGTCACCTTCTTATTCCATGTTAGGTGATCCTCCATATGTTCCTGTAGCAGACTGCACACAAAAGCAGAAGCCAAAGGATACATAAAGCATCCCATCTTCCACATAGCAGAGATCAGAGCTGATCCCAGTTTGCTATTCAGAATTAGGTGGATATTGTTGAAACTTCCTGTCTTCTCTGCTGATGCAAACAACTGCCTCTCCAACTGAAGTGACTTATGAAGAATTTAAAGGCCAACACTCGTCTGTCCCTTCAGCATTCTTTTTCTGCTTTTGAAAGCCAAACAATAAAATCCAGGATATTAGTAGCCAGTGGTATGGTACGTCTCTGCAGAAGCTGAGGCCAGAAGATTTAGTTCAAAGCTAGTCTTGGCTACACGGGTAGATCTGTCTTAGAACACAAACAAAACAACAACTTCAAAACAAGGGTATTCAAAAGCAACTGCATTTACGGGGAACTTAGGAAGTAACTTAGGAAGTGAATGTGCAGGCCCAAGGAAAACACAGGTGAGAAAAGATCTAAGACCTCAAGGATACACCTCGGCTAGGACTCAGCACAGACACTGAACAACACAAAATAAATCCCTACAAGTTGTTCCTGAAAAAGACCAGAAGGCTCTAGTCAAAGAGTCTAAAACAACCATCTTAAGAGAAAGGATAACAAATAAACAAAAGACAGGACCTCACTGGACCTGGAATTTGTAATCTTTCTGCTTCAGCATACCAAGTGCTAGAATTGCAAGGGAATATGTGCTATACCTGGCTTAAAACAATTGTCTTACAGATGCTGGAAGACATAAGAGAAGATGCAGATAAACAAGGAAATGATAGAGGAGTAAAGAGAAATGTCAATAAGGAGATAAGTCCAAAAGAAATTCTGAACCTGCAGATTACAGGAACAAATGAAAAGTACCAGACAATTTCCAAAGTATAATACACAGGCAGGTAAGTTTGAAAACAGGAAAGTCGAAGTGATCAAGTCTGAGTAAGAAAGGAAGACTACTAAAGTAAACAGAAGAGGCCCATGGGAATCAATGATGTGAACTATATGTATACTGTAGCAGTCCTAGACAGGGAGTGATGAAGAGGATAGGAATATTTAATCAAATAATGGTCACAAACTCAAATTTGATAAAGGTATAAATGCATGTATCTATAAAAATTTCAAGAAAAGGCAAACCACACTGAGACACAGTACAATGACAGAAGCAACTCATCACATATAATCCCAGCACTCGAGAGGCAGGCGGATCTCTGAGTTTGAGGCCAGCCTGGTCTATAAGAGGTCTACAAGAGCTAGTTCCACGACAGCTAGGGCTGTTACTCAGAGAAATGCTGTCTTAAAAAAGCCCAAACAAACAAAAAACAAAACTGGGGCTGGAAAGATGGCTCAGTTATTAAAAGTACTGACTGTTCTTCTAGAGGTCCAGTTTAATTCCCAGCAAATTAATTCACATATAATCACATATAATACCAAATCTGGTAGACTTGGGCTTGTAAAATAGCTAAGTAAGTAAAGGTGCTTGATGTTCTACCTGGGTTCAATCCCTCAGACCCACATGGTAGAAAGAAGTGACTGCTGCAAGTTGTCCTTTGAACTCCACACAGAGCTGTGAAAAGTATACCTTCCCACATATACATAATAAATGAAATTATAATACTAGGCTTAGGAACAGAGAGGCAGGCGGCTCAGTTAATAAAATGCCTGACGTGCAATCAGAAAAACTAAGTCTGGATCCTCAGCATTCCTGAAGAGCCAGGCAGTGACCCATTTCTAGAACCTTAGCAATAGAGAAGCAAAAACAGGCAGAGCTCATTGGTCAGCTTCAGATTCATTGGGAGAGGTCTCAAAAAATGTGGGTAGTGACTGAAGAAGTCACCAATATCAGTATCAACCTCTAGCCTATACACACACCCCTTACTCACAAGATATGATACTAGGTAAATTCCCCATTTAAAATAAATAAACAAACAACAAACCAAAAAAACCTTTGGAGGCATAGTTCAGTGGTAAGTATTTTACATACATGAGGCTCTGGGTTCAATTTCCACCATGCACATGTACAAACAACTCTAGAGGTAGGTGGTACTGAGCCAACATATTCAAGTGTCAAAACACACAGAAAACAAAATAAAACAAAACCTGCCTATCAACCAGTAGGGCCACCTGTCAAACTGCTGTTTAAAATGGAGGTAAATGAAGATATTTCCAGATGACAAAAGAAAGTAAATTTCACAGTAACAAACTTCTCCTCCTAGAAATACGTGTTTTCCAGATGAAATAAATTCAGAGTCATGAGAAGAAAAAAAGAGTCCTCAATTGGGCTAGAGATACACGCCTATAATCTTAGCACTTGGGAGATGGAGGCAAAGAAATCCCATCTTGAGACCAACCTTAGCTTTTTATTTCCTCCCTTTTTTCTTGGTTGCTTTTTTTTTTCTACTTTATTTTTTTATAGATACAAGTGCTCTATCTGCACGTATGCCAGCACGCCAGCAGAGGGCATCAGATCCCACTCAGAAGGTTTTGAGCTACCATGTGGTTGCTGGGAATTAAACTGGACCTCTAGAAGAACAGTCAGTACTTTTAATAACTGAGCCATCTTTCCAGCCCCAGTTTTGTTTTTTGTTTGTTTGGGCTTTTTTAAGACAGCATTTCTCTGAGTAACAGCCCTAGCTGTCGTGGAACTAGCTCTTGTAGACCTCTTATAGACCAGGCTGGCCTCAAACTCAGAGATCCGCCTGCCTCTCGAGTGCTGGGATTAAAAGAGTAGGCTGCCACCACCCAGCTGTGGTTTTTTTGTTTGTTTTAATAAACAAATAAAAGAAAGAAAAAAAAAGGCCAGTGAGATGGTTCAGTAGGTAAAGGTGCTTGTGCATAAGCCTGACTGTCCTGAATTCAATGCCCCAGACCCACAAGCTGAAGAAAACCAACTCCTACAAGCTGCACACACACACTTTTAGAGGCTTCAGTTACTTCCCTAATCAACTAAACAGAAGACAGGGCTGTAGGATTGAGAAAACAAAACAAAACAAAAAAACCCTCTCAGGAATATAGAAAATAGTAAAATGTACTCACTTTAAATGTCAATGGACTAAATTCTCAATCAAAAGACAGATTGGCAGAATGCCCCAAAACATGATCTAAGTATGTGCTATCTATACACAAGGGTCTCACTTTAGCTCCCCAAACACAATTACAATGGAAAAAGATACTCCATGTAAACAGTAAAGAAAGCAAGGGGGAGCTATATAAATATTAGACCAATCATTTTTAGTTAAAACATGTACCATGTCAAGCATATTATTACTTACTACTAAAACTGCAAGCTTGTGATTCCAGCAAATTGGAGGCCAGGCCATCCTAGGATGCACAGCAAAATCTTGTCCCAAGAAATTAAAACCAAAGAGGAATATAGCAATATTATTTAAAAATTATAAAGTTATGCACCTAATAAGATCATCAAAATGTAGACAGTGAAAACTGACAGAATTGAAAGCACAGTTCTACTGTCACAGTTAAGACTTCAATATCCCCAAGGGACCAACACTCGGGAGGCAGAGGCAGGCGGGTCTCTCGGAGTTCGAGGCCAACCTGGTCTACAAAGCTAGTTCAGGACAGCCAGGGCTAAACAGAGAAACCGTGTCTCAAAAAACCAAAAAAACTTCAACATCCAACTCAATAACGGGAATGACAGCACAGAAAATAAGCCAGGGGCCTGGGGCACAGGTCAGCAGCAAAGCTTTTGTCTGCTAGGGTAAGGCCCCATCCAAGCTCCAGCAAGTCCAAATTAAAAACAAAAACCCAGAGCAAGCCCGCCCTTTTGTCTGCGAGGTCCCTGGCCAGCAAGTGGCCCTGTTCCTGTACCAGGAGATCCATCTGGAGGGGTAAGTGTGTGCCCACCTGACGGGCCGGACACCCTGGGAACGGAATACAGGTACCCTCCAATCCCCTAAACTTTCTGGCCATTCAGCGGGGCTTCTTCCCGGTTACTGGCTTCTACTTATCCCATCCCAGCTTGCCCCCAAGCTCCCCTTTCCATCTGTGGGGTCATAGGATCCCCCAAATCAGCCTGCTTTGGGGCTGAGGGTCTGGAGACAAAGTGGTGAGTGCAATTGCTGCAGGGGTTTCTTTGTCCCATTGAGCCTGCACCTAGAAAGCCTGCCCTCTTGTCTGCGAGGTCCCTGGCCAGCAAGTGGCCCTGCTTCTGTACCAGGAGGTCCATCAGGAGGGGTAAGTGTGTGCCTGCGCAGCCGGGAATGGAGTACAGGCGCCCTCAATCCCCTAAACTTCCTGGCCATTCAGTGGGGCTTCTCCCTGGCTACTGGCTTCCTCTACATATCCCATCCCATCTTGCCCCCAAGCACCCCTTCCCATCTGCGGGGTCCTTAGATCCACCACCACAGCCTACTTCAGGGTGGAGGGGATCTGAGAGCCAACTCCAGTGCTGAGGGGACCAAAGAGAGGGCAGACCAAGAAAAACCCCCAATACACAGTTAGCCACAGCAAAGATAGGACCAAGCCACCAAGACTCTCCTGACAGCATTTGAAGGAAAAGATGGGCAGGCGCCAATGCAAGAATTCCTCCAACAACCTGAAAAGCAACATGAAAACGCCAGAATCCAGCAAACATGCAACAGGAAGACTTGAACACCCTAATCCAGAAGAAGTAGAAGAAATAGACTGTAACTGTAACATTATTAAAGTGTTAGAGACCATTAAACAGGATGTGAAAAACTCCCTTAAAGAAATGGGTGAGAAGCCGGGCAGTGGTGGATCTCTGTGAGTTTGAGACCAGCCTGGTCTACAAGAGCTAGTTCCAGGACAGGCTCCAAAGCCACAGAGAAACCCTGTCTTGAAAAACCAAAAAAAAAAAAAAAAGAATGAGAAGACTAACAAAAAGTTAGAAGAAATGAATAAATCCCTCAAAGATACCCAAGAAAACCAAGAAAAAGCAATCAAACAGGTAATGGAAACAGTTCAAGACTTGAAAACTGAAATGGAGGCAATGAAGAAAACACAAACGGAGGGAAGGCAGGATATGGAATATCTGGGTAAACGAACAGCAACTACAGAGACAAGTATAACCAACAGAATACAAGAGACAGTGATGGGGAAACTCTATCAACCAATCACATCTAGTTAAGGTGTGGCTTCCTGGGGCGGAGGAGAAAAAAACTGAGAGAACTCAGATGCGCGCCCTCTCTGAGCGATGCCTGCCAAACAGATAGGAAGTCGGACCTCCCACTCTTGTAGCGTGAGTTTCCCCTTATAATTATTAAAATATAATTGTTATTTTTTAGCTGGCCTGGTTATTTATCATACCAATCTAATTAACAACACCTGGCACAACATCTGGCGCCTGAATGTGGGGCCACTACAGTCTCGTGTGCCCCACCGCCGTGGACCTAGACCACCCCCTCAGCTTCCCTTGGCTCTGCACCCTGCCATCATGCACTTCCCCCACTCCGTGCCATGTTCATTTGGGCATAGACTGGCCGGCTTACACCCAATTCCAAGCCCCATAGCTGCGTTGCTGCATACTCCCCATTCTGCGCCGTCTATCAGTCCCCATCATTAACAACAACAAAAAAAGAGGGATAATTGGATGATGGGATAATAGATTGGTATTTGTGAGTTATTGTTTTTAGACAATTATATTGGTATTGATTCTTGTATATTGATACAAAGTTAAATTATATTGAATATTGTACGCATGTATGCTTCTACCTCTGTTTAAAACATTGTTTATGTATTGATGTATATATTTACCATATCGCAATGTACATTACTACCTCTGATCAAGATACTTATACATTGTTTACATTTGAGGGTCATTGTCCTCATTTATTGCACAGCTGTTTATTGCACAGTCTTTAAGTTAGATAGGTATTGAGAATTATAGATCAATAGTCATCTATGTTTGTCATATTTATAATTAGACTAATCAGGTTCTTTAGACACATAGAGATTATATTCAGTATAGATAGATAATCTTCAATCTCTTCAAAGAACTGTAGAAAATGGCCTTTAATCTAACTCAGAGTTCCATGGTAGTGAGACATGATCGCTCCTGGCAACACCGATCTATTCCCAAGAGAACGTTGGGCACCAAAGACGCTCCACCTGGAGCCTTTCCTCTTGGCAGAACTGGCTTTTGGGCAAGGAAATGCCCATACCTCAAACACCAACCAGACAGAAACCTAACAGAGAAATAAGAGAACTAACGGAGATAATGAATCAAATGGACTTAATACACATCTATAGAACATTCAACCCAAATAGGAAAGAATATACCTTCTTCTCAGCATCTCATGGAACCTTCTTGAAAATCACATACTCGGTAACAAAGCAAACATCCACAGACACAAAAAAATTGGAGTAACCACCTGTAGTCTTATTGGATCACCATGGAATAAAGTTAGAATTCAACAACAATTCTACCCCCAGAAAGCCTACAAACTCATGGAAACTGAACAGTCAACTACTGAACCAACCCTGGGTCAGAGAAGAAATAAAGAAATTAAAGTCTTCCTTGAATTCAACGAAAATAAAGACACAACAGACCCCAACCTATGGGACACAATGAAAGCAGTGCTAATAGGAAAGTTCATAGCACTAAGTGCCCACATTAAAAGAATGGAGAAAGCTCACATTAGAGACTTAACAGCACAGCAGACTCACCCAGGAGGAGTAGAAGACTGGAAATAATCAAACTGAGGGCTGAAATCTACAAAATAGAAACACAGAAAACAGCCCAAGGAATCAATGAAACAAAGAGCTGGTTCTTTGAGAAAATCAAAAAGATTGACAAACCCCTATCCAAACTAATCAAAAGGCAGAGAGAGATCACGCAAATTAACAAGACCAGAAATGAAAAGGGGGACATAACAGACACTGAGGAAATACAGAGAATCATTAGGTCTTACTACAAAAGCCTATATGCCACAAAGCTGGAAAATGTAAAAGAAATGGACTTTTTTTTGATAAATATCATATACCAAAATTAAATCAAAACCAGGTGAACAATTTAAATAGACCTATAAGTCGCGAGGAAATAGAAGCTGTCATCAAAAACCTCCCAACTAAAAAAAGCCCAGGACCAGATGGTTTTAATGCAGAATTCTACCAGAACTTTCAAGAAGAGCTAATACCTATACTCCTTAATGTGTTTCACATAATAGAAACAGAAGAGTTGGCTGGGCGGTGGTGACGCACACCTTTAATCCCAGCACTCAGGAGGCAGAGGCAGGTGTAACTCTGTGAGTTCGAGACCAGCCTGGTCTACAGAGCTAGTTCCAGGACAGGCTCCAAAGCCACAGAGAAACCGAATAAGCAAAAAAAACCCAAAACACAAAAAACCCCCCAAAAAAACAGAAGAGTCATTGCCAAACTCTTTTTATGAAGCTACAGTTACCCTAATACTAAAACCACACAAAGACGCAACCAAGAAAGAGAATTACAGACCAATCTGGCTAATGAACATCGATGCAAAAATTCTCAATAAAATACTGGCAAACTGAATCCAAGAACACATCAAAAAAAAAAAAAATCATCCATTATGATCAAGTAGGCTTCATCCCAGAGATGCATGGCTGGTTCAACATATGAAAATCTATCAATATACTCCATCATACAAACAAACTGAAAGAAAAAAAACATATGATCATTTCATTAGATGCTGAAAAACATTTGACAAAATTCAACACCCCTTTATGATAAAGGTCTTGGAGAGTTTAGGGACACAAGGATCATACCTAAATGTAATAAAAGCAATATACAGCAAGCCAACAGCTAACATCAAATTAAATGGAGAGAAACTCAAAGCCATTCCACTAAAATCAGGAACAAGACAAGACTGTCCACTCTCACCATTCTCTCCAACATAGTGCTTGAAATTATAGCAATAGCAATAAGACAACATAAGGAGATCAAGGGGATTCGAATTGGAAAGGAAGAAGTCAAACTTTTGTTATTTGCAGATGATATGATAGTGTATATCAGTGACCCCAAAAATTCTACCAAAGAACTCCTACAGCTGATAAATACCTTCAGTGATGTGGCAGGATACAAGATCAACTCAAAAAAATCAGTAGCCTTCCTATACACAAAGGATAAAGAAGCAGAGAGGGAAATCAGAGAAACCTCACCTTTCACAATGGCCACAAATAGCATAAAGTATCTTGGGATAACACTAACCAAGAAATTGAAAGACCTATTTGACAAGAACTTTAAGGCTTTGAAGAAAGAAATTGAAGAGGACACCAGAAAATGGAAATATCTCCCATGCTCTTGGATTGGTAGGATCAACATAGTAAAAATGGCAATTCTACCAAAGGCAATCTATAAATTCAACGCAATCCCCATCAAAATCCCAACAAAATTCTTCACAGACCTTGAGAGAACAATAATCAACTTTATATGGAAAAACAAAAAACCCAGGATAGCCAAAACAATCTTATACAATAAAGGAACTTCCGGAGGCATTACCATCCCTGACTTCAAACTCTAGTATAGAGCTACAGTAATGAAAACAGCTTGGTATTGGTATAAAAACAGAGACGTTGACCAATGGAATCGAATTGAAGACCCAGATATTAACCCACAAACATATGAACACCTGATTTTCGACAAAAGAGCTAAAATTATACAATGGAAGAAAGGAAGCATCTTCAATAAATGGTGCTGGCATAACTGAATGTCAATCTGTAGGAGAATGAAAATAGATCCTTATCACCATGCACAAAATTCAAGTTCAAATGGATTAAAGACCTCAATATAAATCCGACCACACTGAACCTGATAGTATAGAAAGTGGGAAGTAGACTGCAACACATGGGCACAGGAAACCATTTCTTACGTATATCCAGAGTAGCACAGACAGTAAGAGCAACAATGAAGAAATGAGACCTCTTGAAACTGAGAAGCTTCTGTAAAGCAAAGGATACTGCCAGTAAGACAAAAAGGCATCCTATTGAATGGGAGAAGATCTTCACCAACCCCACATCAGACAAAGGTCTGATCTCCAAAATATATAAAGAACTCAAGAAACTAGACATTAAAATCCTAATTTACCCAATTAAAAAATGGGGTACTGAACTGAACAGAGAATTCTCAACAGAAGAAGTTCGAATGGCCAAACTTGTTATGTTCAACTTCCTAAGCCAACAGGGAAATGCAAATCAAAACAACTTTGAGATACCATCTTACACCTGTCAGAATGGCTAAAATCAAAAACACCAATGATAGCCTATGCTGGAAAGGATGTGGAGTAAGGGGAACACTCATCCATTGCTGGTAGGAACGCAAACTTGTGCAGCCACTTTGGAAATCAGGAGGGATGAGCAGAAACGGCCTGTGCCCGGCAGCGCGCAGTAGCCCCGCGGGAGCCTGGAGGGTGGGTAGGATCTTAAGCCCGAGAGCTTATTGTGACCCTAAAACCCACGTTGGCGCCAGATGATGACGATTTATCAAGTCGGCACAAATCAATAACCAAGCTAGCTCAATAGAAACGGGTATTTTTAAGGAAAGGAAAAAGGGGAGCTCACTCTACCAAAGTCGCGATCCAATCCCTCTGGCGGACACCGCATGGAGAGAGCGCGTACCTGAGTTCTCCCGATTTTCTACCTGGGGTTCCAGTAGCCACACCCCAACTTGATGTGATTGGCTAGTGGCTCTTCCCCCATCATGGCAGTTTCTCAGGAAATTGGGAATCAACCAACGTCAGGATCCAGCAATACCATTCTTGGGAATATACCCAAGATATGCCCAATCATACTACAAAGCATTTGTTCAACTATGTTCATAGCAGCATTATTTGTAATAGCCAGAATCTGGAAACAACCTAGGCGCCCCTCAATGGAAGAATGGATAATATAAGTGTGGAATATATACACATTAGAGTACTACTCAGTGGTAAAAAACAATGACATCTTGAATTTTGCATGCAAATGGATGGAAATAGAAAACACTATCCTTAGTGAGACAACCCAGACCCAAAAAGATGAATATGGTATGTACTCACTCATTAGTGGACTCTAGCCATAAACAAAGAACATTAAGCCTATAGTTCACAAGCCTAGAGAAGCCAAAGAAAAACATATACAGATCTTCCTGGAAATTGGAAGCAAACAAGATCATTGGGCAAAAGTTGGGAGCACGGGTGTGGGGGTAGGGATGGGGTATCGGGTTGGGGGAAGGGGAGAGAGGGAAGGAAAAGGGAAAAGGGAAGGACTGGGGAGAGGTTGGGGAAGTGGGAGGATAGAGATGGAGGAAGGGCGGGTATTAGAGCAGGGAAGAAGATATCTACATTAAGGGAGCCATTTTAGGGTTGGCAAGAGACTTGGCTCTAGAGGGGATCCCAGGTGTCCATGGGGATGTCCCCAGCTAGGTCCTTGGGCAGCAGAGGAGAGGGTACCTGAACTGGCCTTGCCCCACTATCACACTGATGATTATCTCGAATATCACCATAGAATCTTTGTCGGGCGATGGATGGAGAGACAGAGACCCACATCCACATCAGAGCAATGGACTGAGCTCCCAAGGTCCAGTTGAAGAGCAGAAGGAGGGAGAAGATGAGCAAGGAAGTCAGGACCGCGAGGGGTTGGTCCACCCACTGAGATAGTGTGCCTGATCTAATGGGAGCTCACCAAATCCAGCTGGACCAGGACTGAACGAACATGTGATCAAACCGAACTCTCTGAATGTGGCTACCAATAGGAGCGGACTGAGAAGCCATCGATAATGGCACTGGGACCTGTTTCTACTGCATGTATTGGCTTTTTGGGACCCTAGTCTATTTGGATGCACACCTTCCTAGGCCGGGATGGAGGGGGAGGGCCTTGGACTTCCCACAGGGCAGGGTACCCTGTCCTCTCTTTAAGGATGGAGGGGGAGGGAGGAGGGTAAGTGGGGGAGCGGGAGGAGGGGAGGAAGTGTAAATTTTTGAATGGAAAAATAAAAAAATAAAAAAAAGAAAAAGAAAACCCCAGAGAAACTGAACAATTCACTAAGCCAACTAGATGTAAGAATATATGCCACCTAAGAACAGGACATTGTGAAATACCAGGTAATTCTACTCAGAAACCCAAACACTGAATTACCATATGATCCAACAGAAAAACAGCAGTTTCAAAGAGCTCCTTAAGAAGTCATATTCACATAACACTTTACAATAGCTAGACTATGGGAGGAACCCACTGCCCACCATGGATGAATCGGAAAGGAAAACGCTATGCAAAAACAGAGTTTTATTCAGCCTTAAGAGGAAATTTTGTCACTTTAAATTGACTGAGTGCTCCAAACAAAAGACAGACGGGCAGAATTCTTAAAAACATGATATAAGTATGTACTATCGACATACAAGAGCCTTGCTTGTTGCCGGGCCGTGGTGGCACATGCCTTTAATCCCAGCAGTCAGGAAGTAGAGGCAGGTGGATCTTTGTGAGTTCGAGGCCAGCCTGGTCTACAAGAGCTAGTTCCAGGACAGGCTCCAAAGCTACAGAGAAACCCTGTCTCGAAAAACCCAGAAAAAAAAAAAAAGAGTCTCACTTGTATGTAGAAATCCTGACATATGTTACAATATAGACAACATTTGAAGACATTATGCTAAATGAAATTGGCCAGTTATAAAATGATGAATTAGAGTCCACTTATATGAAGTACAACTTACCTAAAAGCCAATTTTTTGTTTGTTTTTTTGAGACAGGGTTTCTCTGTGGCTTTGGAGCCTGTCTTGGAGTTAACTCCTGTAGACCAGGCTGGCCTCAAGCTCACCTGCCTCTGCCTCCCGAGTGCTGGGTTTAAAGGCTTGCGTCAGTGCCGCCCCGCTTAAAAGTTAAAATCTTGCAGATCTAAAGTAGAATGCTGGTTGCCAGGAACTAAGAGGAAGAGAGGAATTACTACTGAAATACATGTAGTTTCAGTTTTACAAGACAAAATCATGAAGAGGGGATAGTGTTGAAGTGGTACAAGATTAAAAATGAATACTATCGAAACTATACACCTAAAAATAGTTAAGAGGGTCAATTTTGTTGTATTTTGCTATATTAAAAATTAGGCTGGGAGATGGATGGCGTAGTTTGTAAGAGCACATGCCATACAAGCATAAGGGCTTGAGTTTGGATCCCCTGTACTCATGTAAATAGCCAGTTATATCTGTGAGCACCTGTAACAGCAGAGCTACCCAGAGGGAAGGGGGAAGACAAGAGGATCCCTGGAACCTGACTGCCAGCCAGCCTAGTTGATTTAAAATAAGTATGTTCCAAGTTCAGATAGATAACTTATCTTAAGAAATAAGGCAGAGAGCAATAGAACAGGACATTCAATATCCTCCTTGGGTATCTGCAAAAACATGTGGGCAAACATACCATGTGTTTTGAGTAAGAATGGTTTCCTTAGGCTCATACAGTTTAATATTTGGGAAGAATTAAGACGTGTGGCCTTGTTGGAGTAGGTGTGGTCTTCTTAGAGGAGCTCTGTCACTGAGGGTGGGCTTGGTTTCAAAAGCCCAAGCCTGGCCCAGTCTTGCTCTCTCTGGCAGATCAGATGTGACCTGTGCTCCCCACCATCAATGTCTGGGGACTAACCCTCTGAAGCCATAAGCAAGCCCCCAACTAAAGGCTTTATTTTATAAGCTGTTTGGCCACAGCAATAAAACAGTAACTAAGACACATAACCACCCCCTCTTTTTAAAAATTAGAGCAGGGTGTGTAGGATGTGTAGAGCCTAAGACAGTAGGACCAAGGGTTCAAGGTCAGCCTGTGCTAGAGTGAGAAAAAGAGAAGGCCAAGGAGTTATTTGTTCAATGTATCCTCAAAATGGCAACAAAGAAGTCAGAGCTTTGTAAGAAAGATTAGTAGTAAGTCTTAGGAATCAGTCAGAAACTGCTCCATAGGAAAAAAATTCTTCAAAGGCTATTTGATAGTAGCTAATTTTAGTTTATCTACTTTAATGGGATTTTGAAAATGTGATTTTAAATACTTTTATTAATAAGCTCGGAAAAAGCTAAAAGATAAAGCATGTTTTTAAATGTCTCTGGGGTGGGAGAGATGGCTCAAAAAAACAACTAAGAACCTATTTATGTTTGTTCTTGAAGCAGTCTTGGAACACAGTCCAAGCTTAGCTCAATCTCATGATTCTCTGTGGCCATGCAACATATTCAGCATAAAATCTACAGTATGTTAAACTATGTATATAATACTTTAGCAGTTTCCAACAGAGGTGTTTGTTTGGGTCATTTACAGTGATCTATTAGGATCTTAGTTCCAGAATTTGGTCTCATTTTCTTCTTTGTATCTTCCCAAATTCCTACCACCATATTTTACATGGTTAAACATAAAGTCAGTGGTTCTCAACCTGAGGGCTGAGACCCCCACAAGGATCCTGCGTATTGTGTATTTGCATTACAATTCATAACAATAGCAAAATTAAAGTTATGAAGTAGTAATGAAATAATTTTATGGTTTTGGGGTCATCACCACAAGGAACCGAATTAAAGGGTCACAGCATTAGGAATGTTATGAATCACTGCATTAAGTACTTCTTAAATCAATGAATAAAATACTTAAAAGCACTGGTGGGAGAGACAGAGGCAGAGCAGGGAGACAGTGGCCTTCTTGTATCCCTAGAAAATCTGAAACTTTTGTTTTAGAAAAAGTCTTGGGGGTGGGGAGAGAACACCGAGTAGCACAGACACACAAGAGCCATTGATTCTTGGAGTGTAAGGAATACGTTCATTCGTATCACAGCCAAGAGCACAAAAAAACAAAACATCAGAGGCCAGGCCAGTATCCTGTTGACATATGAGCAAAATAAAACAGCTCTCCAGATAGTATTACTTTGGTAAAGGTTTCAGCCAGCAAGCCCCACCCAGAGGCACAACTTTCCAGAAGCTTTGTAAATCTGAGCACATAATGACAGATACTCAAGGAAAACCTCCAGCATAAAACAAAATACCGGACCAAGCAGTGAGGTGGGAAAACAAAACAATCTGGAGGAAGAAGACCACCAAGTAGAACATAACTTTAGTATTAAAAAGCCATCTTCACTCCATCCATAGAGACATGGGAAGGTGCTGCAACCAGGACACAAGTTCCTCCAGTCAACCCACTAGAAAGCAGCACGAGGGAAAAGAGATAAGAAACCAGCCCAACATCTGAATAACAAGTTCCTAATAAGAAAGACGACAGAAAAGAAATGGAGAAAAAAACGCACAGATTAATTTGAGAAGTTTCGGGCAGAGGTTACCATAGTTAGAGTCCACTAACAGTTCAAGGAATGGATGAAAACAGGCTCCTTTTAGAGGATGAAAGGTAAAAAATATTAGGATGCCTAAAGCCATTGATAAAAACACAATGGAGCAATGCTGTAAAATCTGGAAGGAAAATTACTACAGGATTAGAATCATAAACCATTTCAAGTGTCACTGCAGTAGCAGGACATAAAAACAGTTTTCAAACTTGCAAGTCTGATAACGAAACACCTTCGTTATCAACAAACTTCACTGAGGAAGTGCCCAGAATATGTAAGGCAAGATGAAGAAGGCGAAGAAAGCTAAAGCTAAAGAGATCCACCACTAGCGGTCTAAACAAACTGACAGTAAAGGTACCCAGGGTCACCTGTGCACCAATGACAGGAGAGGAAGCTTTCACTGCTAGAGGAGCCAACGTTTTTAAAATACCAATTTAATTAACCCCACAGAACTGTCTTGACTTAGGACCCATGGTGTTCAGTGTTAACCAGACGGAAAAGTCACTTTTGACTTAGCATGGTCAAGAAAAATAAAATGCAAAGTCTTAAATTTTAAATCATATCTTTAAATATGGGTAGTTTTCAAAAGGCCAATTAATATAATGACAAACCTAATCTCATCTCTCTCACCCCAGAACTTTGTGACAGACTTGTGGAACCTGACTTAGTGTGATGTTTAAAGAGGTCTGAAGTAGTGTGAAACTGTGGCATGCTGGCTGGCCCAGCTCAGTCCACAAATCTGCTGAGTTTACCTTCTGGGTCTTCAGTGGACTTTGGCTAAAAACCTGTATTTAGTCCACCCTAACATCAGCTATTTCTACCTCCTAAATTCTATCATTCTTAGTTCATTTCTTCACTTACTACTATAATCCAGGAACATATCGACAACAGACAGGGAAAACCAAATTTCACTTACCACTTGACACCCAATATGGTATAGCCCTTCATTAACTCAATGAATATACCACGGAGCAAAAGCTGTCAGTATGCCAGCTACAGACTCCTCTTACATCATGAAAACTATTGCTGAGATGCAGAGGCTAATCACTGAGTGCCAGAGACACTAACCTGAACAGCGAGGAATGAAAAGTAGTCTTAGCTGCAAAATGCAAGCTTTTGACCACTGTTAGTCGAATAATGTGTAAACAAAATTTGAAGAACAAAAACAAATGAGAAGAACCAGTTTTCAAACAGAAAATTATTTCAGTCTAAAGATCCTAGATAAAAATAATCACCCCAGTTATTCCACTTCTGTCAACCTACAACAGCCTTACAGACTATACAGATTAATGACAGGATTCAACTACTAAAACAGGTATTCTTTAGAGAGATACTCCTTACTGCAATGTTTCTGTCCTACATATATGCTTCTACTGGATTTAATTTTACTTATATGTTGGGCATTGAATTCTGGATCTCATATAGACTAAGCAGGAAGTTACACCATACCCCAATATTTTTGAAGTTTATTTAATGAGCTTGTTTGAGAACTCCATTTTAAAGGAACAAATTTCATCAATAATTATACTCAAATACATAAAAAGTTGCCTATTAGTTTTACTTTACAATGCCAAAGTCCATTGAAGACCCAGAAGGTAAACTCAGCAGATTTGTGTACTGAGCTGGGCCAGCCAGTCTGCCATAGTGGTGGTTTGGGATGTCATAGACTTTTAATGCTGGAAGAGACTATCAGAGGTCATCTTATCCAACTCAACACAGCAGTCTGCCCTATAATATTCCTACTCCCATCACCCAGTGGCTGCACTGCAAAAGCCACCAAACACAGCTACTTCCACACTCTTTCTTTAGACTACTTTCTACCTGTGGCAAGCAGAAACTTAACAATCACATTAAACCAAACCACTCCCTGCTTGAAACTGCGTGTTTTTACATATAAGCCCCAGAAAAGGGTTCCTGCTAGCCTTCGAGACCTGCCCTCACATCAGTTTACCTCCTGACACCCTGGAATCTTCCTCTCTCAATCCAGGACCTACATTTTTGTTAGGCTAGCTGTCTAGCCTATAGTGTCCTTCCAACTTCAGCTTTTCCACTTCGAAGTTGGCCCATTCCACCTTCCACGGATTAGCTCAATCGATCCAATAGAGATGTCGAGACACACATACATACACACACACACACACGCACACGCGAGGAACATCTCAAAAAAAGCTTCTCTTCCCACCTATCTCTGTATATGTATGTGCATTGTGTGCATTGGCTTGCTTCTTGAGGCATATTCTCCCAAGAGATTATAAGAAAGTTCTGTAAACAGAGCGAGCCTGTCAGTGATGCCACTTCTTCCCAGGGAATAAAATATACGGTACCCATCACCTAAGCTCAAGTTTGTTTTTTTTTTTTTCTGAAAACTGAAATCCGTTTACTAAGGATTAAGTTTCTTGACTAATCAGTGCTTAAACATAACATCTGATATTGATTTGGCCTGGATTTTAACTTTTGGTTAACTGGGGGGGGGGGGCTTGCAGGCAGAATTTAAGGCAATGATAATTTTTTCCTCAGGAAATAGCACAGAATTTCTACAAAACAATGAACATTTGAGAAGGTTCAGCCTGTCCTTCCCTTTAAGTTAGACAACCAGGAGAGAAATCCACGCGTAACTAATTCTCTGCAAGGCAATTACTGAGAACTACAGTCTGCAAAAATTGAAAAGTGAGAGAAGACGATACAGTAGCTCCTGCAAACGGAGCGAGGGGCAAGCCAGCTAGCTGTCTTCATATGGCCGAACCGGGGAGGGTGCACAGGAGCAATAACTACTGAAGTCTAAGAAAAACCTGAGAGATCATCTTGCCAAAGCTGAAGCCCCTAAAGGTGTCTGAAGATGCACGTCCAAGGTCAAGCCCCCCGTTAGTGGTCAAGTTAGGACAGGCAGCACGGTCCTACAATCCCACACCCATGCCCCGAAATCTCGTCGGTTTCGCCGACCGCTCGCCGGGCGTGCGAAAGCTCGGGAAGCCGCCGGGAGGCGGGAGCAGGGCAGGCAGCAGGAAGAGGGAGCGGTGCGGCGCAGGGAAGGAGGCTCATCCCTCCCACGTGTCTGGAAGCCCAGGAACCGCCGCGAGCAGCAGGGCTGGCGAGCGCTCACCTGTCTGGGGCCCAGAGGCGGGTGGTGCGATCCCGGGACACAGACACAAAGGCCCCCGGCGGGTAGAGGCAGCACACCAGGCCCCTCACGTCCAGCTCGTGGCCCGGGAGCGAGCAGCTCAGCCGGTAGCGAGCTGCGCCGCTCGCCATGGCCAGCGTGGGTCAGGAGCCCCGGCTCCCGGGCACAGCGCGAGACGCGTCCACAGGCCCGGGCCGGCGTGCGCCAGGCTGCGGCCCGAGACCCGCCTGCAGGTGAGGGGCGCGGGAGACCGGAAGAGCCCGTCAGCCGGTGCGGAAGGACTGAGTGACACAGCACCCCGATACACGCGCACCGGAACTCATCATCCGCCGCAGCCCGCGGTGACGCAGAGCGTGTGCGTCGTGCAGCTGAGGCGTCGCGCGTCAAGGTTCTCTCCCCTTCTGCGCCCCGGATCGCGGGCCGAGGAAGGAACGGCGGGACTCGGAAATTCTGCCTAGACGTCGGATGTCCTGGTCCTGCCAGTACCCGGTCGATTTCAGAGAACAAGCGAAGATGCGTGTGTAACGGGGGAAGCCGGAACTGCAAATCCAATCCCACAATGCTGCGCGTGGCGAGCGATTCGCCCGGGCGCTGAGCTGGGATGTTTTAAATCTAGGTGCTCGCTCGACTCTGTATGGTAGAGTAACCCGACTCTCTTGATGGTAGAGTGAAATTGCTTCTTTACCTTGCGTCACGGTTTGTTACCCAGTTTCTGCATGCCTGTCGGGAAAATCTCGGGATTTCATAAATTCTTTTTTATTTAAAATGATAGAATCTGAAGCCAAGTGGAAACTTTAATCACTTTCATCCACGTTAAGCTACCCTATGTTCTTAACCATGCTATCAGATTTTGCAAATATATTAATAATAATAAAACAGAACAACAAACGATGGTTCAAATTCATTCTTTCCAAAACTGACCACTGTTTGCCCGAGCTTTGGCTCTGTAGGTCTAAGATAGGGCAGAGCAATGCCTTTCATTAATTAATTTATAAAGGCTGGCCTCAAACTCTTGGTTTTCCTGCTCCGATCTCTGAGAGCTAGATTGCAGGTAAAATTACGAATTTTTAGCCAAACCTCCATGTTGCTCCTGAGTGTCTCTGCATCGCACTGAGAGTGTCCGTCTACATTGTAGTAAAATTGCCTTCCGTATTATTGCCTGGCATCCACCATAACACAAACTTTAAAGTCACCCAATCTAATGTGCATTTTCCTTACTCTCCTTAAAACTCTCATGCTAGGCTTGAACTCACTATTCCTTTGTGTTTCTCAGTTTTAAACCCTGAAATGTTGGCATTTTAAAACCTCTTCTGGCACTATACTTACTGGTAAGCTCTCCTCAAATTATATTTTCAAGCTTTGACCATTTCCAGCCGTCTATTAGAAAATTCTGCATAGTGGCTTAAATTATTTTAACATTCTCCTGTTTTTCTACCTCTTCTGCCCAGCCAGTTCTACACATCAAAGTAAGATTCGTTTTCTAAATTCTAGATCTAAGTATTATTCCCTTAGTTCAGTAATCCCAATAGCTAGCTGCTTTCCATTCTTAGGAGTACAATATTATACAAGGCCTTTCACATTTTCCTAATTTATTTTACTAAAGTCATTTCCCGTAGGTATGTGTCTGCCTCAGCCATGTTAAATTTTTTACCTTTCTCAATTTTAACAAACCACAATGTTGAAGTTGATATTTCTGTGTTCCTAAAATAAACAAGCAAGTCCTAATGCTAGAGGAGGCTGAAGGAAGAGGAGCGGGAGACTGAAATATGGGCTGTATACTGAGTTCTAGGCCATTCTGACTACAGGGAGATGTTCCATCTTAAGAAAACACACAGCAGGGTTGTGGTGGTGCGCACCTTTTGCTCAGGAGGCAGAGGCAGGCAGATCTTTGTGAGTTCAAGGCCAGCCTGGTCTATAAAGCAAGTTCCAGGACAGCCAGAACTGGAACACAGAACCCTGTCTTGGAAACTCACACACACACAAACACACACTCACATCACATACCATAACAAAACTGTAATCTTTTCTCTGTATGTCACAGATCAAATACCTGTTTATCTTCCGGACCTTCCTAACTTCTCTTTGGACCAATATAATTTTATTTATTTCCAAATAGTGTTCGTGATGTTGTAACATATTTCTGTAGTCATCATTTCTACAAAACTGATATTTCTTCAGAAAATTTCATTCTCTTTCAGTATTTTTGTAGTTGCTGTTAATTTTTTTCTTTTAATTTTAATTATATTTTTTTCTGTGTGTGCATGTATGTGTGTATGTGTACTTGTGCATTTGGGGTGTGTTTGTGCATTTATGCATGTACAGGCACCAGAACACACATAGAGGTCAAAGAACAACTTGCAAGAAACGGTTCTCTTTTTCTATCCTGTGGGTCCTGAGAATCTAGCTCAGGTCCTCAGGCTTGGTGGAGTGGCTTTTTACCCATGAGACATCTCAGCCACTCTGGTTTGTTTTATTGTACTGTCTCTCACTAGCTTTGGCTGCCCCCAGATTCCCAGCAATCTTGTGTTTCAGTCTCCCGAGTGTTGTCACGATAGGGGTGTGCCACCGCTGAGACCCTGAGGTGGATGAGAGATTGATCCTCAACCTTAACCATCAGATTTACTGCTTTCTATTTAATAGATGTTGTTTTTCTATCAGCTTAGTGGCCACACCTGAAGCCCCAAGGCTGGGCCGACATCACTTCAGCGGCTCAGATGGCCACCTAGCAGGATCTGGTCCGGCTGGCTTGGTTGTGGTTTTAACTGAGTCTCTATCATTCTGTTTACCAATAGACTCAGGAGTCAGCTGTTGGGATGAAAACCTGCTAGATCAGAGAAGCTGCAAAGCAACCAGCTGATCTTCCTTTTTGGCTGGAGACCAGCAAGAGAAGCATCTCTCCACTCTTCCCAAACCAAAAGGACGGCAAATCTTCTAAGACCCTCCCTGTTCCTTCCTGCGCACCTCGCTTCCTGTATTCCTGAGTCCTCTGCACCCTATATGGCTAATTTTTGTCAACTAGTCACTGGCTCTGCCCCAGTCCAAGGTTAATTTTATTAACACAGTCTTGGAGTTTCACAATGTGATCAAATATCCCATAACAAATAGGTTCTCAATGGAAATTTCCTCACTACAGTATATCACCTAAAATACCTATTTCATGTAGTTTCTCATTTAGTCCTCACAATAATCCTACGAAGTAGGGAGTATAATCTCTATCTCACAGATAAAGGATTTGCGTTGACTGAAAACAAAACAAAACAACAACAACAAAAAACCATAGAACAAAAACCAAAAGTGGCCATTAGGCTAAGATGGCCCTAGCTATGGAGCCCAACTGAAAAGTACCCAGAAACTAAAACTTAACTAATCAGAATCAGAACTGGGGGTCTGAAGAGATGGGTCAGTGGTTAAGAGTCCTGGTGTAGTGACATTTCAATTATATTTTAATAAATAAAGCTTGCCTGAAGTTCAGAGAGTAAAGCAGCCACACTGGTCAGCCTTACAGACCAGGCGGCAATAACACACCTTTAATCCCAGTAACCACACCAGTTTTCCATAGAAGCCGGGCGCTTTTATGCCTTTAATCCCAGCCATAGAGAGGATTATAAAAGGGGAGGAAACAGCTCCCAACACACAGTCTCATTCTGAGATTCCTGGAGGCAGGATCGCCATTTCAGACTGAGGTCAAGGTAAGAGCCAGTGGTTGGCTGCTTTGCTTCAGGTTGAACCCCAATTTCAGTCTCTGAGCTTTTATTAATCGTGCATCACACTGGCTTCCAGAGGACCTGGGTTCAGGTCCCAATACTCACATCATGGCTCACAACCATCTATAACTCTGGGTCTAGAGATCCAATGACCTCTTCTGCCGTCTCCAGGCACTACATGCGCATGATACATGTAAATGTGTGTAGGCACTCATACACATTAAAAAAAATCAATGAATCCTTTAAGTTTAAATTATTTTTATGTTTTTATATGAATGTTTTGCCTGAATGTGTGTGCACCACTTGCATGAGTGGTGCCTGTGGAGGTCTGAGGAGAATGTTGGATATCCTGGAACTGGAGTTATAGGTAGTTGTGAGCCATGATGTGGGTTCTGGGACTCAAATGTGGGTCATCTAGAAAAGCAGCCAGAGCAAATTCTGAGCCATCTCTCCAGTCCCAATAAATAGTAATGTGGGATGCCCTCCTGCATACTGTAAATGAGTTTTATTACCATTGGGTTAATAAAGAAAATGCTTTGACCTCCGGCAGAGCAGAATATAGCTAGGTGGAAAATCCAAACAGATATAGAGAGAAAGAAGACAGAGTCAGGGAGACGCAAGTAGCCGCCAGAGAAGCAAGATGTGAGGTAACAAGCCATGAGCCTCATGGTAAAAATATAGGCTATTAGAAATGGGTTAGTTTAAAAGTAAGAGCTAGGGGCTGGAGAGATGGCTCAGCGGTTAAGAGCACTGACTGCTCTTCCAGAGGACCCGGGTTCAATTCCCAGCACCCACATGGTAGCTCATAACTGTCTGAAGATCCAGTTGCAGGGGATCTGACACTTTCACACCAATGCACAAAAAATAAAAGTTAAACCATGAGAAATATATATAAAAAAGTAAGAGCTAATTAGTAATAAGCCAGAGCCATTGGCCAAACTTTTATAATTAATGTAAGCCTCTTAGAGTTCATTGGCAGGCAGGAGAGAAACTTCCAGTTACAAAATAGAACTTTAAAGAACATAAAAAGTGGCCAACCCTTCCTCTGGGACTTTACACTTTAAAGAATCAAATACATGTTCTTAGTCTTGTTCATAGAACACATGATGAAAGTTTTCCCCTTATGGTTCCTAGGTAGAGCCCAAAATGTTGGAACTCCTGGATTCAAAAAGATAGTGTGCAAACTTTCAAATCTTAACCACCTAGTTTTCTTCTCTGGAGGTGACAATTATCATTACTTTTTTGTATGCTTCCCAAAGATTGTTTAAATAGGTGTAAGAACGTGTTAGCTGTGATTACTTCTTCACCTTGCTTTAACCATATATCCTGATTACCTTTCCATATTGTTGGGGAAGAGCTTTTCATCTACCCCGTCATATTCAGTATCTTGTGATCTTACTAATTAACATGACAGAAACAAAAGTGGACATAGTAATACAGGTTTGTAATCCCAGCACTTGGGAGTCGCAGGTAGGAAGCTATATAGCAGGTCCAAGGCCAGCCCAGGCTACAGGAGGCTCTGTTCCAAAAATGTAATAAACTAACAAAATGCAGATAAAAAGAGGAGAAAAAGTCAGTTTTTACACAAATTGCGCTAATAAAAGAAACAGCGGTTTCACCAAATGGTTAAAAGCTTGTAGGCACAATTTAGTAAAGAGAGTGGGTGTGTGATGTGAAAAAAGTATTAATGAGTAATACACATTGATTCTTTTGAAAATACAAGTGTGTATTCTTGAGAACAGATTAGCAAGTGTGCTAGTGTTCCTCTATAGAGGTGTGCCTTTGCAGTTTCTGCAAGGTAACAATTCAAGGACCTATAATGGTCTCGTCTCATTTCCTCTATATTTCCACTGTGAAGCTTTCAGATTAGAAAGCTCTAAGCAGTCCCTTCCCCATTCATCTGGAGAATCTCACATTTCTTCAGCCTAATTTCATCTGTGCTACTCCAGGCTTCTAAGTTTATCATCCCCAACATCAACACTCAAGGGTGTGTATTCACAGCTCAGGGACAATCATTTTAATGGTCAAATTGTATATATTTTATGACGATTGCCTTGTTGGGAACACAGATCACTGGGGAAATCAGGAATGTTAACCATGCAGGGTTGTCTCCTTAAAGGAGGAAATGCCTGCTTTCCTCCTAGAAGGTTAGGAGTGGATATTGTTAGGACCTCATAACCTGTGCTATCTATAGAGCCAGATCTTACCCAAAGCCCCTAGAATGTTTATCCCGTACTCTCCCTCCCTAGTCCTTTATCTTTAGCTCTCAGTTAATAGAACCCATCCTGAGGGAAGATGTCACATGTACCTTAAAACCTGTTCCCTGCATGCTATCTCAGTCAGAGAACACACTGGATCCTAGGCCTTTAAGCTGCAGAACCTATCTTCATGGCAACACACTTTATAAAGGAATTTCTTTGTAGTCACGCATTAAGCTTTATCGTGCACGGGATTGGAAATCATTGTTGCTTGGAAACTCTTTCCAAATTGTACTGTGTTTAAATATGCTTACATTACAATAGACTGCCTGGTGTCAAACTCTCTAGAAGTATGATCCAGTCTGACTAAGTCAAACTGAACCAAGTTTTCATCTCTTACTTCATGCAGATTGTTTCCCTGCCAGCAGTAGAGCTTGGAGGGACGCCAGCATGACGTCAACTAATTTTCCTATAACAAATACTGCTCAGATGAATAACTGTAAGATTTGCTTTCCTTTAAATTAAGTGTGTATGTGTGTGTCTGTATGCGGTTAGGTGCACATGAGTGCAGTGCCAGTGAAATCCAGAAGAGGGAGCTGGATTCCCTGGAGTAGAGCTCCAGATGGTTGTGAGTGGGTAAGGGTGCTGGGACCCAAACTCAGGATCTACAACATCTTTAGTTTCAATGTTTCTTAGAGTGGATCAGTATTTTTTTTTATTTAATAATCACCAATGCAGAGAATAACACTTTGCATAAACACATTATACAAAATGATAGAAATATGTTCAGGGCTCCCCTAGAAATTCTATCCTGATTCAAGCCAAAATTCATTTGGCAATATTTTTTGAAACTCAAGTCATCATCTTAAACAGTTTTTAAATCAATCATTCTAATGCAGTAAAATCCAATAATATACCAATTTGATACTTGCATACTAAGGAATAGAGATATAAAAATATTGAGCTCTTATTTTCTGTAATTAAGACATGTTTTTTCTCTTTGGTGTATTTTTTTTTTAAAAAACAAACATACCATATATATAACAATCCAATTTACATATTAAATAGAATTATATTGGAATGATCTGATATAGTTTTAAGTAGAAGAAAATGGAAAAAAATTTCAGGTCCTAAATTCTCCCTCCCCTAAACAAACGAACAAATACCTTTTTAAAATTAGTCAATGTACAATGTCAAGTCTAATTTCTGTTGATGGAATAAAATGAAAACCCAACTTTCAAAACAAAGAAAATAATATATGTTAGATTCTCTTGGAATGCAAAGAAGTTTCTTGCTACTTCAATACCCGCTAGGGACCCCAAAAGTTTAATTAATTTTTTTTTTAATTTTTTATAGTGTTCTGCCTGCATGTCTGCCTTCACGCCAGAAGAGGGCATCAGATCTCATTGTAGATGGTTGTGAGCCACCATGTGGCTGCTGGAAGTTCAACTCAGGACCTCTGGAAGAGCAGCCAGCGCTGTTAACTTCTTCTGAGCCGGCTCTCAACTTCCCCTAATTATGTTTTTATAACAGTAGAAAACTATATAGTAAAAACACTGCAGTTCATAGCAAACAGTAGTCTTGACTCTGAGCCAAGGTGTCTCAGGCAGCACTGGTTGGTGTGGTGTGGTGTGAGGGGATTAGAAGTGCAGAATGCACAAGTGATTCAGAACCAAAGCTTTAGTGAAGCCATTAGATGCAACATGGGTGAGTGTTGCCAGAAACACCTCCGATTTGTTACTATGTGTTCTTTAATTTTTCTTCACTCAGATATTTTTTTTTACTGTTGTAAATGTGGGGGAACCCCCACATTCAGTTAAACCCCATGAGGGTTCGTGATCTACAGTTTAAGAATTTGGGGGAACCCCCACATTCAGTTAAACCCCATGAGGGTTCGTGATCTACAGTTTAAGAAGCTGAGGTCCTGAGACAGAAAGCTTGATATCAAGTTCAGTTACTTGATGTAGCCTAAGTAAGTTCCTATAAACAAACAGCAAAATCTTGGACAGTGGTTGTGTAACCCAGTGGTACAGGGCTTGCCTAGCACCCATGTTGTAGGAGCTCCTTCAGCCAACAGCCTTTAAGATACAGGGCCCACTTGGGGCATGATCTCATGTACTATAAGTGCGTGGGAGGGAGACTTCCAGGAGACCACACCAAAGCAATCAAGTAAAATACAAAATGAAAATGACCAAAGTCAAATAAAGTGGGTTTCATTCCTTAGGAAAGCTGAGAGGCCACTAAGCGAGATGTTCTGATGGTTTATGTTTCGTCACATAAAAGGTATGGGGACAGGGAACACTGCTGATTACTCAAATGGTTTAAAACAAATTACTTAATCTCTTTAAAACTGGGTCAAGAACACCTGTACTGCCATCTGTCAGAGTTCTTAATTGGAAGGCACAGAAACTATGTTTAAACTAAAAACTGAAAATGGGTTTATTAAAGCTTATTAAACTGGGTATGTGGTAGTGCAAGTCTTTAACACCAACACTTGGGAGAGGCAGGAGGATCTATACATCCAGCTAGGGTTACATAGAGACCCTATCTAAAGTTAAAAACAAAAAACCAAAACAAACAAAAAACATCAGTCTTAAAACCTGGACATAGTTGCTGGAGTTGGCATCCTTGCTGAAATAGACCCCTGAAGTATTCCTTACGGTTTACATTCATATTTCGGGTGTGTGCATCGGGTTAGATTGGAGCTAGCAAGCAAAAAACTCAGATCCCGACATTAAAGAAGACTGGCACAGCCAATGCAGTCCCTTTCATTCCCTATAGGGGAGCTAGCCGGGGTAAGGCAAGGAATCTGTCAAACGTTTAAACGTTTAGTTACCCAAACAAACAAACAAAAAATCCAAATTCCCACTATAAACAGGTCTGTTCTAAGAAGATACTTGTCACCCGGGCTACGCAGTGATTTAGACCTACATTGCCCTAAAAGTGAGGCCTTGTAAAAGAGATCTTTTAAAGACACTCAGTTAATTACACAGCCTCCTCATAAACAGGTTAAAAGAAAAAAAAGGAGCTTTGGTTGAAGAAAGCTTAAAAACACCAGTTCTTTCAGGAAGTATGGGGCGAGAGGAAGAAAGGCTGTCCTCAAGTCTCGCGAGACCCCCTCTCCCCCGGTTGAGGTACCGCGAACAGAGGCGTAGCGTCGGCCAATCACGAGGGGAGGTTTCCGCGCGGTGGCCGTTGCTGGGATACGCGGCGTCGCGCAGGGTTTAGAGGCCTGGCGCCCAGGCCGTGCTTAGGTGAGTGGTGAGGGTCGCTCTGTCTCCTCGGAGAGAGGTTCGTGTTGCGCGGTTCCCCATTCTCCCCGGGCAAGGTGAGCGATCTCCGCTTCGCGCCTTCTCCCTGCGCGGGTTATCGTTCTCTGGAGACTCTGACGCGCTCCAAACAAAACAAATTCGAATCCGTGGGCTCTTGGCTGTTCTATGACTCGGGGTCGGAGGCTTGGCCTGGGACGTTCACCCTACGCATGGACTAAGTGGACGCTCCAACCCAGGGAAGGACACTGACCCTCAGGAAAGTCACTGCTCCGATGGAGGAGGCCGTCAGCAGTTACAGGGGGAAGGGACTTAGCAACTTTTCGTTTACCCCAAGCCAGAATGATTGGCTTAGGGAGGATAATGGTAGTAGTGGCAAAGAAAAACTTGTTTTCCGTGTAAGAGCTGAACTCCACAACTCTGCAAAATAACTCGTGGCCAGACTTTTAGAGATGAGAAAACACATCCCAAGCAAAGGTTATGTAGTGGTTACTGTCAGAGATAGAATTTGTATCCTTAATCCTTGTGGAATCAGAAACTGTGAACACTGCCGTCCCCCATGATGGTGTGAATAGGAGTAGGAACTCCCCAGGTAATAGGGCATATGTGTGTCCAGAGCTCCTTCCTGTATCTCTTAGCATAAGGGGGACTAGTGTAGGATAGGCATTTTTCTATTACAGTAAAGCAGTAGTAAAAAGCAAAAATACAGTGGATTCTTTATATTATATATATATATATATATATAGAGAGAGAGAGAGAGAGAGAGAGAGAGAAACAGTGACTAATTGTACTGGAATTCCTGGGTGTTTTTACTTCTTTGGAGAAAGTATTTTGACTGTATTTGAAAAAGGTACTTCTTTTAACTTTTCTGATTTCATTTGGAATAATGCTGTTGATGTCTCTCTGTAGTTCAACACCATAGGGAAGTTAGGGGCAGGGTGCTGCTTGGAATAGAAAAGGTCTAAGGTAGGTGTGCATTTCTTTTTCCTACACGAAGAGATAATTGTATAGATGCCCAAATGGAAATGTTCAGTAAACAGGTGAACATTCAGAATTGGTGACTGGTTTGAATGATAGGATTGATTTATGAGTTCTTGTTACAGTTGGAACTGAAAGTAAGACTGTAGAAGTTGACGATATAATGACGGATTGTGGGGTGGTGCAAAGAAGAGCAAGAGAAAGCCGAGCTTGGGGTGTGGAATAAAGCACTTCGGTTCGACTATGTTTTGTTTGCAGTCATAGTAATTCTTCCCTTCCTCTTTTTCTTCTCCCTTCCATCACAGGCACACGCCACCATACATGGTTTCTTTTAAAAAACTGAGTCAAGTTAGACATATCTTCTCAAACATTCATTTATTATTTTTTGAAGACAGTTTTTTTCCCTTGGTGCTAGAGGTTTGGTTGATCTGATAGTATTTTTATGTTCTCTATCACAGAACTACTTTCTGAACCCCAAATTAGTAAATGATTGTAATTAGGATGCCTTTGTAATAGGAGATTGAGAGATACAATAACGTAGTTTCTGCCTGCCACTGAGACAGATGCTGAGGACTTAAAGATACGAGCTAGCTCTTGTTCTCAGAGGGAAGGAGGACTTAAGCAGCTTCTTTCAGTTACTGTGGTAGGTACTGGGGCAGGGTTATGTGCAGGATATATGGCAGTGTGTGCACAACCCCGTAAGCCCGAAGAAAGTAGAGGTGGTTAAGAGTAGTCATGAAAGAATTCCTAGAAAAGCCAGCATGCAAGATATGTGTTAGGCAAGGAGATTCGTTAAGAGGCCGATAAGATTACCGACCTGAATTAGTGAGGCCCGAAACTGGCTGCCAGCACTGTAAAAATAGAGGGCAGTATGTGTTTAGCATTTGAAGGAATGAAATCAATAGGCTATTGGCAGTGAGAAAGAGGAGGAATCAAAGACCAGGTTTCTGACTTGTATGAGTAGGCAGTAATACCAAGAGGAAAGACAGATTTGGGGACGTGATAGATGTTCATTAACTTTATACGTGTTTGTCTTGAAAACGGTTAGACTATGTCTGAGTGGAGAAATTGTGTCAGGGAGATGAGGAGTTGTGAATCCTTAGCTCATTGTTTGCTAAAGCCCTGAATGTGGGCATAAGAAAATGAGACTGTGGATGGCATTTTGTGGAACGCTGTCATACACAGGCAAGTGGAGGATGAAGGAGCCTGGAAAGAGAATAAGAGCAGGCTGGTGTCATGCTGATGATTTCCCGTAGAGCACATACCAGTCAACCATGACGTTTACATCCCTGTAAGGTTTACAGAGGGCGTTTAAATGATGTAGTGAAACCTAGAAGGTGGTGGTAATAGGCTACTCTGTAAAGCTTGATTGCATAAGGAAGACTTTCTGCACAGCTTAGAGGAGTTTGCAGGACAAATGCATTAGTTTCTGTAATTAGGGAAAAAATTGAACTTGACAGTAGGTGAAAAAAGTAAATTATAAAGATTGTTGCATAGTGGGGATAATATCTCAAGGGAGATGTGGAGTGCAGCACATGACGGGTTGAAGAAGGCAAAGCAGAATTGATACTGGAGAGCAGGACGTCCTAGCTTGATTTGGATGCTCTAAAGGTGATGGAATATATGTCCTAGTTTTCTCAGATTACTAGGAAATCAGGTTGCTTACTGAGAGTGATAGGAATAGATCTAGGAAACATGATTAAGGGTTATATACACCAAGAAGAAAGAATTAGAGGGCCTTGCCTTTGCTGAGTGGGATATTGAGGAAGGAATATTGTAATAAATGATCTCATTTATTTTTCATTTACTCACATATTTTAATTATTTACTATTGTATGTGTAAGTGCACGATGTGAGTGTGGTGGTGGATGTTCATGCTGCATTGTACATGGGGGAGGGCCAGAGGACAAGTCTGTAGTCAGTCTCTTCTTCCACCTTTATGAGGGTTCCAGGGACCCAACTCAGGTTCCCAGGCTTGTATGACAAGTGCTTTTACTCAGTGAGCCGTTTCAGTAGCCCCAATCCCATAGTTCTAAATAGAATTTTAAAGTAAAATTTGAATAAAATTAAAACCAACTTAGCCTTGTAGTAGTATCTGGGAATGGCAGTTTGCAAGGAAAAAAATCATCATGAATTAAGTATTTGAAGGAAGGGTATAATGAGCTACTAGTGTTTGGGTGTATGAGATCTCAAAGAAAAATTGAATTATGTTTTTGTTTCCACCAACAGTGGTTAAAGTGAACAATGGCCAGTAACCACAGATCTTCAGCACCTCGCCCTATTTCTCGGGGTGGAATAGGGCTAACAGGAAGGCCTCCTTCTGGAGTCAGACCCCCATCTGGGACTGTTCGGGTGGCAACTGCAGTAAGTTGGGAGTCTGTGCAATAACAGATTTTACTTTGTTGTCCCTTTTTTCTGTAAACAGTGTTAATTGTATGAAAAATGTTTTAAAATATGTAAAATACAATGTGGAAGAGTAAGACCATTATCAAGGAATTAAGTTTAGTGATACCCATAAACGTATTTTAAAGCTTTAACAGTTTACTTTTAAATACAGGGCCTTGTACTTATTAGGCAAGGGTAAAGTAAAGCTATTATAGTTAAAATTGGACAGTGTTTCAGAGTCAGGAACAAATGAGATGAAATAGACTAAAACCAGAATCAAGCATTTGTAAGAATTTTATTAGTAATGTGACTTTTCAAATTAGTCGAAAAATACATAGAATATTCTTGAGGCCTTGCCCCAAACCTAATAAATTACTTTTTTATTTTTTGGTTTTTCGAGACAGGGTTTCTCTGTGGCTTTGGAGCCTGTCCTGGAACTCTTGTAGACCAGGCTGGCCTTGAACTCACAGAGATCCACCTGCCTCTGCCTCCCGAGTGCTGGGATTAAAGGCGTGAGCCACCACCGCCCGGCTTAAATTATTTCTTAAAGCAATTTTTGTCCCTTCTTATATCATTTATAAGACTTATAAAAAGTATATAAAGAGTTTATATAACTGGTAGAGGAAAATATACATAATTATTTAATATAAACTTGATAAAGTCTGGGGATTTTCTAATAATGATAGAAAAACCAAGTACTTGAAAATATTTTTAATTTTTATATTTGAATTTTCAAAAATTAAAAATACCTTAAAAATGAAAAAAATGACAAACTGGTAATTTTTTGTATATTTCATTCATAACTTTAAAAAATTGGGGCAGAGTCTTTCTAATATATCTTGGACTAGTCTTGAATTCAGAATCTTCATGCCCCAGTCTCCTTAGTGCTGGCTAGGATTACAGACCATGCTGCCACACACATCAGTATTCAGAATCTTGTTTGTTTTTGGAGGCAGGGTTTCTCTGTGTAGCCCTGACTGTCCTGGAACTTGCTCTGTAGACCAGGCTGGCCTTGAACCCACAGGTATCCACCTGCCTCTGCCTTCTGAGAGGGATGGGATTAAAGGCGTGCTCTACCATTGCTCGGCCCAGTATTGAGACTCTTAAAATGAAAAAGCAAACTTTACTAATTTGTATGCGTTTGTTCTGTGTTAAAGTTATAATAAACTCATGTTCAAGTAGAATACAATGAGGCTTTTTTTGATACTGAGGAAGAATAGCATTATAAAATTGGGCTCAAAATCTTTCAAAATGATAAGAAGAAGAAAAGGCATAATAGTAGTGAATAGTATGAGTAAAAATATATTTTGACCAGGTGGTGGTGGCGCACATTGTTAATCCCAGCACTCAGGAGGCAGAAGTAGGCTGATCTCTGTGAGTTCGAGACCAGCCTGGTGTATAACAGCTAGTTCCAGGACAGCTAGGGCTGTTACACAGAGAAACCCTGTCTCAAAAACCAATATATATATATACATATATATATATTTTGTCACAGAAAATGAGAAATTTATTTAATAACTGTTAAGATAGTGGCATAAGTCAATGTAGTCAGTAAGAGAATCACCATATTTGAGAAAGTACAAAATTTAAAAACTGATCATTCTAAGAAGAATTATAACTACAGAGATTATTATATTTTCATTATCATAATAATAAAAATTTGGAACAAGTTGAAGACATTATAAACATTTTTGAAGGTTTATTTTTAATTGTGTATATGTGCATTTGTCTCTTTGGGCATGCATGAAAGCATCGTTACCAGTGGAGGCCAGAAGAAGATGTCCGATTTCTTCCAGGGAGTTGTGAGCCTCAGGATATAGTTCTGGGGAATGAATTGGCAGTTTTCTTGAAGAGCATCAGTTGCTCTTAACCACTGAACCATCTTTCCAGTTCCATAAGCAAATCTTAAATAAATTGTATCTGCTATTAAAAATATGTCTGGCTGTAATTATTAAAATTATTTTAATTATAGAACTGCCTAGGATCGGAACAGCTGTAGAAACACCATAAACAGGCTTCCCATGCATCCTTAAGCATTGCTAGGGCATAAATGGTGATGAATGATGATGATACTTGAGAAAACTGATCCTTGTAATACATGATTTAAAAAGCAATGCAATATCAATTTAACATAGTAATATACATTTACACGTTGTTAGAAATGAAAAGGTAGGCTAGGAATGGTGACATTTCTGTAATCCCAGCACTCTGGAGGCCGAAGCAGAACCATGAATTCAGACTGGCTACATAGTTCCAAGTTAGCCTGGGGTAATAGCAAGATCCTATTCAGGCCAAGCTGGGACAATAGCAATATGTGTCTCAAAAAACAAACAACAGCAAGACCCTTTTCTCTGATACAGTATTTTCTGTTGTTCTTACATTGGTCTTGAGTAACAGAAAGTGTGCAGTGCTGGTGTTCAGGCTCCAATAGTAGGCTACTTGTACAGGAGCTGTAATGCTGAGTCCACTGTGTATAGGACAGCAGTGTTTTGTTTTGTTTTTGGGAATAAGTAATAGGTTTTCTTAAACTTTTATGGTTTTTCTAGAGTTTCAGGATAATAGTATTATATCATTATAACCTAAAATGGAAATGATTTTTCTGAAGTCTTATATATGTTTTTTCTCTTGTTCTAGTAATAATTGATTCTTTTGATGCTTGTTAATTAAATACTTACAAAAATTATCTGACATTATTGACCAACTCCTATTTGCCATGCACTTTACTTGGGTGATGTCTATGATTTTGAAATGAGTGATGTTCATTGTAAAATAAACAGTGGCTGATTTTTTGAGAGCTTTTTTCTATTCCAGGCAATTGTCAGTTGTTTGGTATATATCTTATAAGATTTTGCTGTGCATTTACAGACACAAAAACACATATGCATATGTAGCTTGTAGTCTGATTCAAAATCAGGATAATATTTTGTTGGTTTTTTTGTCCCTTTCTGTAATAGATTTTTGAATATTCTTCCAAGTGAATACATATACTCACACATTATTCCATTATATTATCTTCTATACTTCATCTTGTAAATAAGAAAGGTAATTCAAGTAGTTCTCCAAAGTCTGCTTGCATAAAGCAGAAAAAAGAATGGTTTAGAAAGTTTCCAAAGCAAAGCCTTCTCAGTCTCTCCTAGAAACACTGTTGGTAGCTCTGAACTCTTTTATTTGAATTGCATTTGTTTTTGAATTCAGCATAGTGTCTGGAATGTGTCCTGGTGTTGGCAATATAACTAAATAAGTTTGCAAGTAATTCTCTGAGTCTCCTAAGAACTGGGTTGTTTGAATGTGCTAAAGGCTACCAGCTAAAAGAAATAAAAACGAAGTAAGTGGCAAAAATTTAATAATCTAAAATTTCTACCCCAAATTTAATCTTCCACTGTATGTTAGTCTTTGGCAGAGAGATGAAAGAAAAAGGATAAAAAAGAGAAGTTGCAGAGAGATTTTGGAAGAGTTTCACATTGCCCTTTCTAATTTCCCATGCTTATGTGCTGCATAGCTGACGGGAGAGAGCGGTGACTTTCCTCAGGACATGCAATAGTGCACTGTTTTTCAAATGAAAGTGTTCTTTTTCCTAATTTTAAGGAAAATATATACTCATCATAATAATGCTTAAAGCACCAGATTTTACAAAAAAGAAAATCAACTAAAACATCATTATGTAGAAATAATGATACTTTAAAACTTTTTGTTAACATTTATTTCTTTGTCTGGGTGGAAAAGTACTGTGTGGAGCCCAGGGATCTAACTTAGATCATAAGGTTTTTCAGTATGTGCATTATCTAACGCCCTAGTTTATTATTATTCAAGTAGTTTTTTTTGGTATGTATTCTAACTGATGGTCTTGAACTTATAAATTGTGTAGAGTTTCAATTTTTAGAAAAATTATTGAAAAAAAAAAAGGGCTGGAGAGATGGCTCAGCAGTTAAGAGCATTGCCTGCTCTTCCAAAGGTCCTGCCAAGCAACCACATGGTGGCTCACAACCATCTGTAATGAGGTCTGGTGCCCTCTTCTGGCCTTCAGGCATACACACAGACAGATATTGTATACATAATAAATAAGTAAATATAAAAAAAAAGAAAAATTGCCTTGATAATCTTATGCTGGTACTGATTTTTCCTGGTTTAATAAAAGTGAAATCTTGCTTGCCATTTAGATGCCACCAGCAACAGCAAGACCAGGTTCTCGTGGTGGTCCCCTAGGGGCTGGTGGAGTTTTGTCATCTCAAATCAAAGTTGCTGATCGTCCTGTAACTCAACAAGGTTTGAGTGGAATGAAAACTGGGATGAAAGGTATTTTATGAAGTTGAATATATTTTGTTCCAAAACTGTTATAGCACATCTTAATAAATAAGAAATGTAGCATGTAGTTCTTATTCTTTGACTTTTAAAATTGTTGTGAAATAATAGAATATATGTGAAATACATTGTGAACTAGAAAGCTATGAGCATATATATATGTGTGTAGTAAGGAGGCTGCTTGTTTTGTTCCTGGCTGCTCAGCCCTGAAATAATTAAATCACTGCTTGGCCCGTTAGCTTTAACTTCTTACCGGCTAACTCTTACATCTTAATTTAACCCATTTCTATTTCTGTGTATCACCACGTGGCTGTGACTTACCAGCTAAAGTTCCATCTGGCTCCGGTGGGTCTACATGGCTTCTCTCTGACCCTGCCTCCTTTCTCCCAGCATTCACTTTAGTTTTCCCTGCCTAGCTCTGTTCTTTTGCCCTATCACAGGCCAAGACAGTTTCTTTATTCATTAAACATTAAGAGCAACAGATAGCAGAAGTACCTCCCATATATATGTTGTATATATATGCTCTACTTTGAGCTACATTTTTCTGACCAAGAAGTTTTGCTACAACTGGAAGAAATTTGAAAGGTTTATGATTAGGAATTAGGTTTTCATTACTAGATAAAAGTATTTTGAAATTCTTTTTGATAGCTTTCACCTTGGAATGGCACTTACTGGGCAAGTGAGATGGCTCATCACATGAAGGCTCCTGGTCCCAGGCTTGATTATCTGAGTTTGATCTCTGGGACTGACGTGATGGAAGGAGAGGTCCAACTCTTACAAGCTGTACTCTCACCTCCACACAGTGCCATGGCACACACCCATACACATAGAATTTAAAATTTTTCATGTAGTAAAAAAATTTAAATAATACTATTGAAAACATTTATTAGGTGTTAAAAAATTTCCTTTTTTTTCTCCATTATAATGATTAAGAAATGAGACTGACATGCTTCTCTCTAAGGCATAATAATATATTTTATTTTTTAGACAGTCTCAAAAATAGTTACTGGTCTTACATTCACTATGCAACTGAGGATAATCTTGACCTCCTATCTTTCTACCTCAACTGTCAAGAGTTGGTATTGCCACATGTGGCTTAAATTTGTTTTGTAAGTTCTTTTTGATATGACACCAGAGATTGAACCTAGGACCTTGTGTATGGTAGGCAAGTGCACTACCACTAAGTCATATCCCTAGTACCATTACACTATACTTGTTTCAGAAGTTTGATCAGCATGATGTATAAACCATAGCATGATTAATATTTTTAGGTTTCTTTTTTTTTGTGACTATTGATTTCTGAGGGCTAAAGCTACTCCTGAGGTGCAAAACTAATTTTAAGGTAAATTACAATATAAATATAACAATAATGATATAACTGTATAACATTGATAAGACATTGTAAGTTATAGGCGAAATTTTTTGTTGGGACTGCCTGTCAGCTCTGTTCCTTCAGCCCGCTCCCAAATAACCATACAGAGACTTAATATTAACTGTAAATGCTCAGCCGATAGCTTAGGCTTGTTACTAACTAGCTCTAACAATTTAAATTAACCCATATTTCTTATCTAAGCAATACCACGTAGCTCATTGCTTGTTACCTCATTTTCTACATGTCTTGCTTCCTCTGTGTCTGGCTGGAGACTCCTCAGACTCTACTTTCTTCCCAGCATCCTCGTACTCTGGCTCTCCCACCCAATCTCTTCCTGCCCTGTTATAGGCCAGTCAGCTCCCTCTGAAACAGTGAGAGCAATACACATCTACAGCGTACAAAGATTTTTCCACAGCAATGCCATCCGGATGGTTTTAAGTAGTGTGAGGTAGTATAGATCCATGGTGTGAAAATGCTGCGGAGCTCTATTGGAGACTTGAGCACCCCTGGATTTCAGGGGCTGTTGCAGTCCTGAAGCCAGTTCCCTTTAGATACCGAGGGAGAGGTGTATTTTTATTATTATCTCTCTCTGTATGGGGATTGAAGAGATACATATGTATGTGCCCCAGTGCACGTATGATAACTTTCTGGAGTTGGTTCTCTCCTGCTGTGGGTTCCCAGGATCAAACTCAGGTTGTCAGGCTTGTTACCCACTGAGCCATCTTGCCAATCCTAATTACTGCACTTGAGTAGTATGGTATTCCTTTCAGGAGACTTAATTTTTTTATATCATATTGCTTACTAGGTAGAAGAACCATTGATTATATAGAAATTTTTCTTAATATTAATAAAAAATGAGTCAAAATTATTATGTCTCTGGCCCTCACATGTTTGCTATGGCACATGCACACCCTCATGTTATACAATCTAATGATAATGAAATAGCATTTTTTAAAAAGTCCTTTGTACTGCTCTGTTCTAGGCTTCCATAGGTCTAGTTCCTTCTGGCTAGTCTGTCCTGTAGCATCTGGTTTCTTTTAAAAAAAACTGTATTATTATTTTTTAAATTATATATGTACGTGTGTGTATCTTGTGTGGGTCTGTGCACATAAGTACAGTGTGCAAGCCAGAAGACACTGTTAGATTCCCTGGAGTTGGAGTTACTGGCAGTTATGAGCTGCCCAATGTATGTGCTGATAATTGAACTTAGGTTCTCTGAAAGAGCAGTATGTGCTCTTAACCACTGAGCCGTTTCTCCGGACCAGATTCTTATTTCTTTTCTTTTCTTTTATTATTATTATTTTATTTTATTACTTTAAAAAAGTACCAATCCAAATTCCCACTTCCTCCCCTCCTCCCACTCCTTCCACACACCGTTCCCCCCACCCCCCTCCAATCTTAAGAGAGGGCAAGGCACCCTGCCCTGTGGAAAGTCCAAGGCCCTCCCCACTACATCCAGGTTGAACAAGGTCTTATTTCTTAACAGCCTCACTTTTAAAAGTCCCATTCTTGTTTTCTAAATTCAGCCTCCTTTATGTCATGATTCTAGAATACTAGCTCTTAGTGGTTCTTCATGATGTGTTGAGGTATTCATGAGGAATGTCTGAGAACTGTGGCAAGTAATGGTGATTGTGCTTTGGATTTGTTATTTTGGTCTTTTTATAACAGAGTATTAATATTCACATTAAAAACATTTTTTTAGGTCCCCAGAGGCAAATTTTAGACAAATCTTACTATCTTGGACTTCTTAGGTATGTAAAATAAATGTTTTTTTATGCATGACCTTGGAGTTTTAGTTTTATTTATTTCAACAATTAGTTACCTTTTGAGTTCTAAGAATAATTTTATATTCCCACGTAATTTCTGGTTAATAGACTGTACTGCATGATAATACAATTAGACTGAAATTTGGTACAGGGAGGTGCATTCCAGTTCCCACATGTGGGTTAATACTCATACAGTTGTGTGGGTGCATGTAGGTGCTTGAGGGTGACGTTGGGTGTCACTTTTCAGATAACATCCACCTGTTTTTGAGACAGGATCTCTTTGTTGCCCTGGAGCTTGCTAAGTAGGCTAGGCTGCTGACTGTTGAATCTTAGTGAGCCTCCTGTTCATTGCTGAGATTACAAGCATGAGCCACCAAACCCAGCTGTTTTACATGGGTTCTGGGGTTTGGACTCAGGTTTTTGTGCTTGCAAGGTAAGTTCTTTATCAACAACTAAATGTCCTCCCAGCCCTAGGCTGAGAGTTTATAGTTTTGTGTAGTTCTGTGATGGACAAGGAAAGCAGGACCAGCCATTTTGTACGCACTAACATTCTTTGTAGCCTAGTTACAAACCAGAAAAATCTGGTCCTTTTTTAGGGGGAAAGGTGTGGAGAGGGCAGGTTGAGGCAAAGTCTCACTACATAGCCCTGCTGTTCTGGAACTCACTCTGTAGACCAGGCTGGCCTCTAACTCACAGAGATCATCTGCCTCTGCCTCATGAGTGCTGTGATAAAGACTGGACCACCACTGCCTGGCAAGTTTCAGTGTGAATTTTAGAAGGAAGGCAAACATTCAAATCATATCATGAAGTTCACTCTTTCCTTGAAGTGATAATAATCTTTTATGCTTTTTAGTATTATTCTGAATATATTACTCATATAATTGAAATATCACTTATTGTAGTAAGAAAGGAAAGAAGTGTTTATTTATACTTAATCACAGAGTTTTATGTAAATATATATTTGGTCATTTGATACATGCTTGCCTTAATTTTAACTCACTTATAAGCCCCCTACATTTTTTGTAATTATTTTGAGTTGGCATCACTGTATATATAGCCTTGACTGTCCCAGAACTCATGTAGACGAGGCTACACTCAACTCACAGAGATCAACTTGCCTCTGCCTTTTGAGTGCTGGGATTAAAGGTATACACCACCATGTCTGGCTTCAGGCCTTTTTATAAGGTCTCTAAAATGAAGAACTTTAAAAGAAACACGTTCTTTTAATTTTATATGTATGAATGTTACACATGTATGTATGTGTTGAAGCACATGTATGCCCTTTGCCTGTGGAAGTCAGAAGAGGGCATTGGATTCTATAACTCCTGGAACTGGAGTTATGACGGTTATGAGTTGCCATGTGGAACTGATCCCTGGTCTTACCTGCTAAGCTGTATTAATTATTTTCCACCTAGTAATTTTCTCTTTTCAGATGTCCTAGTGATGTAGCTCCATTTTCCTTTATTTGGTTTTTGGTTTTGCTTCTGTTCTTTGAGACTGTGCTGATATGGCGCTCCCTGTACAGACCAGACCGAGTGTCCTCAGACTGTGCCCTTCTCTGTAACGCTAGCTGATTTGGAGCTCCCTGTACAGACCAGACCAGGCTGTCCTCAGACTTGGATTTCTCTTCCTGCTTCTCCGTGTTGGATCAAAAGTGTGTACTACAAAGCCTGGCCTGTTTCATCTTCCTTGATGATTAGAGACTCTGTGTCAGCCAGTTTTTCTCATTGGCTCATCATTCTTAGTCACACCACCCCCTGAAACTGTTCATTTTAAATCTATTTGATGAAGCCATACATATTGTTACACATTTATGAAGTTTATTTTATTTAACTAGTACTCTTCTTCTTTTTTTTTTTTTTTTTTGGTTTTTCGAGACCAGGCTGGCCTTGAACTCACAGAGATCTACCTGCCTCTGCTTCCCGAGTGCTGGGATTAAAGGCATGCGCCACGACCGCCCTGCTTAACTAGTAGTCTTTTCTGAGTTAGAAGCATTCCTAAATTTCTTCCTTTTTTCACTTAGGAGCAAAATAAGTGAACTTACAACTGAAATTAATAAACTTCAGAAAGAAATAGAAATGTACAACCAAGAAAATTCAGTGTATTTGTCGTATGAAAAGAGGTGAGTAATTTTACGATTAAGACATGCAAGATCTTTATTAGGAATACATCCCACTGAATATCAATTCAGTATTTATTCAGTATCGTGAACATAATTTATTAAATATGACACCATCCATAAGGTTCTTTATATTGATCTGCTTATGTATTTATGAATGCATTTGCTTTTGTTTGTAGGGCAGAGACATTAGCTGTTGAAATTAAAGACTTTCAAGGACAACTAGCAGACTACAACATGGTATTGTCTTTCCTCAGAGAATTTCTCCTGATGTTTGTTTTTGTGCTCTTGACACTTAAAAAAACAATTTTAAATATCAAATAATACACAACTATATATATATTTCTTGTGAAAAAGTTGGAAGTATAAAAATACAAAAATTAAATTGCTTTTTTCATTTCTCCTTCATTTCCTTCCCCAGAAATAATTTGGCTTAACAGATTGATAGGAATTCTTCTAATTTTGTTTGCATTTTAAAAAAATATTTATTTTACCTACTGTTTATTTATTTGTTATTTAGTGTGTGTGTGTATGTGCAGGCACATTCATGGAAGTCAGATGACAACTTGTGTCTTTTCTACCATATGGGTCCCAAGAATCAAATACAGGCCACCAGCCTTGGTAGAAGAAGCTTTACCTGCTGAGCCATCTTGCTGGCCCCATTTTTTAAAGACACTTATAAATCGTACAAAAGCTTTTTCCCCTTACAAATGTTTGAATAGTATTTTTTTAAAGCATGACAGTGTATTAGGTAAGAATGATTCCGTTGCTTTAAAAACGCCTTTACCTTGCTATGGAGCATTGTCATCATGAAATTTAAATTCTTACTTAGCATACAGATTACCTCCATCTGAGTGTTCAGTTTTGTGTGCATTCTGTCAAAATAGAGTATACTCGTAAACATAGTTCCACCGAGAATGTTTCCCAGTGCAGACTATCATCTTGGCAATGCTGTTAACTCCCTGTCCTTGGAGTAACGCTGCCTCCAGGAAGTTTCTAGCATCAGAATTTTCTTCTAATTCCTGAGGCACACTAAACAATTATGGCGTGACTAGCTTTTGTCTCCACTGTTGATTAGGTAAATTATGATATAACTAGTTAATATTAATACTTACCAGTGAAATTTTGCTAATTAGAATATTTTGTAGTTCTTAAATTTTCTGAAGACCATACTCTATAAAAACACCTTGAGACCCAATATTAATTAGAATTTTTTTAGTAAGTGTTGTTTTCTATTGTTTATTGTTTTAAAGATTTTGCTTTACTTTTAATTATGTGTATATGTGTATGCACATGAGTGCCATTACCCTCAGAGGTCCAAAGGAGGTGACAGTGTTGATTCCCTGGAGACAGTTATAGACACTTGAAACTGCTTGATGTGGGTGCTAGGGCCTGAACTCACATCCTCTGTAAGAGCAGTACATTCATTCTCTGACTTAAGAATTAGATTTAATAATGAACTGTTTTATAAAATAAATTTATGGGAAAGAAAGTTGTTTTGCCTTTTCACTACTATAAATTTCTAAAACAGTTAATATTTCCAGGAGGAGAAAAATTCAAGTGGCAGATAATTTTCAACGCTGCTTTTTTCTGTTTCATACCTTTATCAACTTGGTCTTTTCAAAGCAGAGAAAGCTCTTCAGTGTTCTTAAAGGAACAGTAATTCATCACTTCTCACTTATTGGCCAAATGAAGAATATGTTAGGTTTTCAATATTGTTTTTTAATGTAGCTCACTATTTTTTTTTTTTTAGAAAGTAAGACACTTGATAGTATTAACACTGGAATGACTAGCTATTTATGAAAATAGGTATACATATTAAGACTTACCTAAAACTTATTAAGGCTAACCAAATGGTGATTTTTTTGTAATAATTTTGCTTTTAGTTGGTAGATAAACTCAATACCAATACTGAAATGGAAGAAGTTATGAATGATTACAACATGGTAAGAAAATATACAAATATAAGTAATAATTGTATATAAATCATATCCTCTAAAATAAAGCATTTATCTAGAAGTAGTTTGGTAAAACCTTATGGCCATTAGAGGTGGTTATGACTCTGATCATAAATATCACAATTATGATTAATCACTTTTCATTGTTTTTTTATATCCCTGTTGCTGTTGGAGTAAATATTTTAATATCTGTCAATAAAGCTAGGGAAGAACCAACTATATTGCTTGGATATATATTAACAATATTTTGGTTTATAACTTTTTAAAAAAAATGTTTCCTTTGGTTTTAATTTTTCTACAAATGGTATTAAAGTTCAATGGAAATAATATCTTTAAAAAGTCTTCTTATAGTTTTTTTGAGTTAATTAAAGTGTGTGGATGTTTTATCTGCATATATGTCTATGCCCTGAGCCCTCAGAGGCCAGAGAAGGCATCAAATTGCTTGGGACTAGAGTAAGAGGTGGCTGTGAGCCTCCCCACAGGTGCTAGAAAATGAACACAGGTCCTCTGCAAGAACAGCAAGTGCTCTTAACCTCCTCATAGTTCCTATAGCCAGGAAAAAAAGGAGTGGATATGATACCAGGCATTTGTATTCAGTGTTCATGTTAATATTTAACTTATTTTCATTTTAAATATTTGAGTAAAATATAACAATGTTCTTTAGTTTATAATTTACTTACATGATCAAAGAATTCTGTGAAAACAGCCTTTTTTTTTTTTTTTTTTTTTTCCTGAGACAGGGTTTCCCTGTGTAGCCCTGGCTGTCCTAGAAGCCCTCAGTAGACTAGGCTAGCCTCAAACTCAGAGATCCGCTTACCTCTGCTTCTTAAATGCTGGGATTAATGGCATGCCCCTCATCATCTTGGCTAAAAAAATCCTGAATTTTTAAAATTAGTTCTAAATTTGGGGTTCTAAAATAATTAAGTAAATCATTTTTAGTTTCACAAACTTAGAAATAAATTTTATTGCTAGAAATAAATATGGGAAACTTTAAAAAGTATTTGGTTTTTATTTGGGGTGGATCCAGATTCAGGTCAGTTAGGAGTATTTAGGAAATCATGAAAGATTTAAGAAAAAGATTATGTTGATTATAAATTCAGCATATGGCTAAATAACATATAGTATGCTTTTGAAATGGTTTTTACATAAATTAAGTTTAATTTTAATTATTGGACAGATCACTAAAGAAAAATGAATTATTTTGATGTGAACTTATAATATCACAATAAAGGACTAATTTAACTGATAGTGTTCTTTGTTAGATGAAAGATGCATTTTTTCTTCTAATTTTTGTATTTGGCATTATTACAATAATATCATTTAGTTCATAGCTAGAGTAACCTTTACAAAGAAAGTTTGGTTTGATGGTTATCTTTTTTAATGACTAACTTCTTTGTTAACTGTTTGCACAGCTTAAAGCTCAAAATGATCGAGAAACACAGAGTATGGATGTCATATTTACCGAAAGACAAGCGTAAGTTCAGATTCATAAATGAGTTTTGGTAGATGGTTTAACTTGTGAGTCATTTATTTCCTTATAAAATTTTAACTTTTTCTCTTAATTTGCTTTTAATTAATTAATTGTTGGATTCTTATGGAGCAACATCTTAGTTGTAGTGTAGGCTACCTCAAGCTCACAAGAATCTTTCTGGTTCAGCCTCCTGAGTGCTGGGACTACAGATAAGATCCACATCTGGGTTGAGCATGTTAGTGCACAACTTTAATCCCAGCACTTGGGAGGTAGAGGCAGGTGAATCTCTTATGAGTTCAAGGCCAACCTGGTCTACAGAATGAGTTCCAGGACAGCCAGAGCTGTTTCACAGAGAAACCTTGTTTCAATAAAACAAAACAAATCAAAACAAACAAACAAACTAAAAGAACCACAACTGGCATCTTACTGACCTGTTACAAGCATATATTTGTAATAGAAAATGTATCATTTTTTTCTTAATTCACCATAACATCTCAATACAAAATCTATCTTAATGTCAAGGAGCTGAATAGTATACAAAAGAAAGAACTACCCAATTCTATAAATATGATTTCTGCTTCCAAGAACTTAAACTCTAAGATGAATTATGTCTTTATATCTACTCTTAGAATTTATCTGAGACTTTTAACTAGTTTGACATTTTAGTTCTACTTTAATGAAAGCAGTTATTAGTCAGTAGGCTTTGTACATTAACTGACATTATGGTAATTATATTCTCTATGATAATATAATTCTCATAATATGATATAATTCTCTATGGTGTCTATAGATTATATGTGAATTTATACATAACTTATTTATAAAGACTAAATATGAACTAGCTTTGATTTCCATAATAAAATGTAAGAGTAATCCCTACAAAGATAATAAATGTGAATTAAAATAATTTTTAAAATTAGTTTTGACCACTATCAAATACAGCAGCATATGGTAAGGTAAATGTAAAAGTTGAGCTATGGTATATAAACATATGTATAACATTCTGTTCCAGAAGCTTACTACGTTAATCTGAGAGCAAGGTTAGTTATTAACCAAAATTACTGAAATTTATTAACACCAAATACACTCCCATGTTACTTCTACAGTAAACAACCTGATGAAGAATAGGCTGTTAAATATAATAATGAAATATTTGGAAGGGAAATATAATTCCTCTGTTAGTTAGAAACAAAGGAGTATCTTTCCCTCACCAATCATTAATACTTCTCTACATAACTTTCTTAAATATGGCAGCCTCTTCCTTATACAAAGAATACCAAACTCTTCAAATATTTTCTTGCTTCCTTTCCTCCCTTTTCCTTCCTTCTTTGAAACCATTGAGCAAATGTATGCCATTTACTTACTGTTTACAAGATTCTCTTTTAAGTACTAAAAAAAATGTATATGCAAACATATAAGTTGTAACTCTGAATGCTTCAAAGAATTTCAAACCTATGTGTCCCTATTTTATTATCTCAGAATTTATGCTAATACCCAAATTGTATATATAAATTTTACAGTTATATGGTTTAAAAGTATGTGTGCTAGAAATAAAAAGTAAAAGATTTGAAAAGTATTTGGTCACTAGGCTTAATCTTGATTATGTATTTAGAGGAACTAAGGAAGGCCATACATATTGACAGCATATGGAAAAAGCTTCCATTTTTGCCATCATTTAGTGATTCTCTGGTTTATTATGGAAAAGCTGTCTAGTATAAGCTGGTTGTAGGTATAGCCTCAGCAAGTGATTGCAACAATGTTTACATAGTAAATATATGATTTTAATTGAGTTATCTTTTTAGTTTGGCATTGGTCAAAATCAGTTGTCCCCCTTTTTTTTTTTTTTTTTTTGGTTTTTCGAGACAGGGTTTCTCTGTAGCTTTTGGAGCCTGTCCTGGAACTAGCTCTTGTAGACCAGGCTGGCCTCTGCCTCCTGAGTGTTGGGATTAAAGGCGTGCACCACCATCGCCTGGCCCATTTGTCCTTGAAAAGCATATTAGTCACAATTTTATGTTCATTTATTCCTCCTCAGTCAGATATTTACTAATTACTCAATAATAAACTGTTGAATGTAAGAGATCAGGTATAATCTTGGCTTATTTATAATTTTATTTTATACTCTTTCCCAAAAATTAATTTTTAGATCTTCTAAGCAGGAAATGTTATTTAAGTAGAATGATAGATTATTTAGAAAAAGATGCTTTATGTTTTAAAATTGATACTTAAAACAATTTATAATTCATAAGATTCGATATATCTTATATATCTTCTTTTTTTAAAAAACATTTATTATTTATACAACATTCTGCCTCCATGTATGCCCTCACGCCAGAAGAGGGCGCCAGATCTCGTTACAAATGGTTGTGAGCCACCATGTGGTTGCTGGGAATTGAACTCAGGACCTCTTAACCCCCAAGCCATCTCTCCAGCCATATATTTATATTCTTTGTGTTACTATAAACATAATAAAATATGTATTAACACAAATCAGTCATTTGGTTCAAGGGATATATTTTATTTTCCATCTGTGAACATTCCAACTGAATGTACTATTATATAACCCTTAAAATTTTTTAAATTTATTATTGTGTGTGTGTATATATGTATGTATATGTGTGTTGGTACACATGTAACATAGTGTACATGTGGAGCTCAGAGGACAACTTGATTCTCTCTGTCCACCATGTTGGTCTGGGGATTGAACTCAGATTGTCAGGCTTTGGTGCATGGACTTTGAACTGCTGAGCTATCTTGTCGGCACTGTTTATATAACCGATCTACATTACTAGTCGTTTGTAAGATGTTATCATGTACATTCTTTTGAATATCTTTATTAACTAGAAATTGGAACGTCAGAATCGGAGCATTGTACATCCATGTATCTATTTCCAAGTTTTGTCAGCACATTTCTAGCTGTGCTCTATCTTCAACTCTAATCACTGTCCTCTTCTATGTATGTGATGCTGAAAGTCATAGAAAATATGTTACATGTTTCATCCATAAGTAAAGTTCAAAAGTTCAATGTTTTGCCATAGCCTTATCTTTAAAATAATCAGATAAATACATTGAGTTTCCCACATATAGAATGGCAAATCACAGACTTTGCTAATTTTTGATTGCCCTCTTTAAACTGGTAAGTGGTTCACATTATATTTGCAGCTAATTCATTATACGAGGATTGGTAACCATTTCGCTTTAGATAGACCCTTCCTATTTATGGCTAGCATTTCCAGAGTGTGTCCTTTGGTCTTTTAATGTTGCTGGGAGCTTTTAGCTGTATTTCCAAGGAAGGGTTTGGTTATCAAGTAAATTTTAAAGTTTCTTTGTTTGTGTGTACATATATATATTCATATGTACATACATACATACATACATACATACATACATACATACATACATACATACATATATATGGGGGAGTAAAAACCCAGAATCTTCCACATGCTGTGTAAATGCTCTTCAAAACTTAGTATTTTACTCTGAGTTATCAGAGAACACTTCAGCTTAGTAAAATCTGTATCAATACTAAAGGAAAGAATCTTAGTTCACCTTGTTTAAATTCAGATTCTTTTGGTAAGTTGACTAGGTACCTTTTTCTTTTTCTGTATATGCTTTTCAGAGTCATTGTAGAAAATCAGTGTTTTAGAAAACAATTTGGAAGCATTGCTCTGTTTATTGAAACACAAACAGATATGTGTGGATTACCTAAGTATTCCTCAGCTCTAGCTCAGAATGATTTGAAAAATAATCTCCCAAAAGAGATACAGAAATATGTGTTTTAAAAGAAAATTCATGAGTAGTTGTGATGCCTAGTTTAGAAGCCATTGCAGTATTAAATATAGCAATTGTATGTGGAACCCTTCCTAAAATCACTGTCAAAATGATAGCAATTATTAGGGATTATTCCTAAACATTGTGCCTATGCTTTAAATTGCTGCCAGTTTTTAAGGAAACTGTTTCTTAGGTTCAGGCAGCATTAAAAAATATTCTCCATTCAGTGGATTCATTTGTGAGCATTAGACCAATTTCTATAGTCAAAGATCCTCACTTTGATGATATAAATCTAAAATTTTATATTCCTTTATTGGTTAAAATTTTAGTATAATTTCAGACATTGCAGCAATGCATTTGTTAATACCAGAATCTGTTCATTTTAGTTAGTAAATAATCATTCTTAGGCTTTGTTTTTTGCCAGTTTGTGGTTTTCTGAATACTCCTGACACTAGTAAGTGGTGGTGGTATAGATAAATTATTCAGCTTTTAGCTAACCAGAGTATGAGTTACTGCATTTGGACTTGCTTGTGCAATACAGCAAAAAAATAATTGTATGATATTTACATAAGATACTGATTAATATGACGGTCTGCTGGTTATAGTTTTTTTGCAAATAAAAATCTTTTTGTCTAAGCTTTAAGTAGACTAATAATATTTTTTCAAATTTTCAACATGATAAATCATTTTTCTTCATGTACCTCATTGATATCTATATATCTGTCTTCAATAAAACCATCATCATTCTCCACAAATGAATGCAGTTGTTCGAATATTACTGTGATGTCCTCAGAGTTTGTATCTGTTATTTGTGAAAGAGAGCTTGGGTTTCTAGTAAGACCATTGTCATAGGTTTCTGCTTCATGCTCTTCCAGGCGATGATGATTGTAAGTAAGCAGAATATTATACCATACTGGACACTTGATAGCAATAAAGATGAGGAGTGAAGTTAGCAGTACAGTGACGACAACACCAACAAGGAGAGCCCAGCTTTTTCCAAGACGTTCATGTTCTTAAATAGAAGAGAGAGAGATTTTGTTGACAAAAGTCGAACAGTGTTAGAAAGGAACATGCTTTACAGTTTTCTTTGAGTTAAAATTACTAATACACTAAAGAAAACTATGGTCAAAGAACATTGTTTTCAAAATGGCTAAAGATTGAGCAATCCTAGTTAAAAACCCAAGATGCTCCAAAATCTAGAACTAACTCATTGAGCACTAACATGATTTCACAAGTGGAAATTCCATAAGAGTCCTCAAGGGACAGGCCACAGTAAAAACGCAGAAGCCCCAAAAGTACTGTATAAAATTATCTTCAGGCCACATGCGTGTGGTATTTTTGACACATAAATGAATTTTGTATATAGACTTGTATATCCTCTCATGTTTATGCAGTAGCCCATACTAAAAACCAGGTATTGTTACTAGCTCACATAAAACCATTAACTTATACTTGTGAAGTGTGGTGTCTTGACTAGTAAAAATAGTTAGCTAACTAATACACAATTTCATGTGAATGATATGTAGTAGAGCCTCAGTTGGAATTCCAGTATTTTGTAAACCTTCATTGAGATGAATTGTTCTTTTACATTGTTCATAGAAGTTCAAAATAGTGAAAGACAAGGAGAGCTGTGTGGTTAGTCTGACACATTCAGCAATAGTAGTGCTCAAAACCAGTATATTACCTGAGTTCCGTGTTAAGTTGTTTAAAGAGCTATTAGAAGTTGAATTCCCAATGGACTGATAATCAATATGCAGATCTTCAGTTATAGTGGAAATAAATTTAGAGTGGCATTCAGCTGTGAAGGGTGCTGACTTAATGCTGTAGTGCTTTAGGTCATCTGGGTAGCTACACGTGGTGATGTTCTCATTTTCTGGTAAAGAAATAAATTAAGATGTATTATTGACAATAGAAGTGGCTCATAACATAATGTTGATATAGAAGTTTTGATAAGTCGGCTTTGTAGAGAGATAATAAGAAGGACTGAAAAGTATCTCAGTAGTTAAAGCACTTGCTACTCTTGCAGAGAATCCAACTTTCACATGGTTGTTCATGACCATCCTTAACTCTAGTTCTGGGGGATCCAGTGCCCTCTTCTGACCTTCGCAGGTACCAGGTACACACATGGTGCACATACACTTAGGCAAAACACTTAAACACAAAATATAAAATAAATGAAACAAAAAATTTCTTATAAGAAAAGAACTCTTCATGAGTTTGTATGACAACATGAGTGTGGATGCATATTCCTGTTATACAGGTTAATTGAAGTTTTGTAGTTTGTATGTTAGAAAGTTTTATGATTAAGATTATTGTTATAATCTGGATCCTAAGCAGAGTATGATGTGCAGTTAACAAAATCAGACAACACCTTGAGTTCAAGCCCCAGTGCTGGAAGACAAATAACTAACCAACCAAAGGCACCTCTTTTTGTGTATTTTGTGGTACAGTACCCTAAAGAATAGGTAGGAAGTACTTGAAGAAAAATTAAATCTTTTTTTAAAGCTAGGATCTCACTGTGTAATCCTGGCTTGTCTGGAACTCACAGAATTCTTTCTGCCTCTGACTACCAAGTTTTGGAATTAAAGGTATGCACTACCACATCTGACACAAAAATAACATTATGTAATGACTCTGCATATTTAATACTATCTTCTTGCATGTACCATTGTTTAAATTATCACCCTGTGCCAGGTAGGCTGAGAGCATGTCTGTTCTGCAGTTTCTTCCAGGTGGGTTTTTTTTTGTTTGTTTTTTTTTTGGTTTGATTTTGGTTTATTTTTAACTGTGCTAAAGATGAAGTTCAAGGCCTGAGTCTACCAATGAGCAGTACTTCCAGCCCAGCTGTTTTCTTTTATCTATTCCAGTTCTGACATAAGCCATCAAAGTTCCGTCACATTGTCTTCTCGCTTACCTAATATCACATTAGACTTGTTCAGCCAGGTCTGCAGCTGGAGTAGACCACAGGTGCAGTTCCATGGATTTCCATCCAATGTTAGCTGCTCCAGATGAAATAGTTGTGGCACATCAAAGTGGTTTATCAAGTTGCCTTGCAGATTCAGAACTCTCAAGTTGAATAGAGGTACAAATGTATTGGGAGTCAGTTGTAATATTTTGTTTTGGCAAAGATATAACTGTTTTACTTTATTTAAGCCAACAAATGAGTCCTGTTCAATTACACTGATGGAATTTCCACAGATGTTTAAAATTTCTAGGTTGGAGAGATTACTGAAACTATTATTGTGTATGGCAGTAATGCTGTTCTCCATCAAGTAGAGCTCAGTGAGTAAAGAATACATCTGTAGCACCCTGATGTCTGAAGCATTCAGAGTGATCTGGTTATAACTGAGATCAAGGATGGCAACACTGTTACTAATACCCTCTGGAATAAAGGAATAATTCCTTCTGGTGAAATTACATTTGATTTCCTAGAAAAGAAAAAAAAATAGAAATGTTTTAATCAGGAAAAATTCTAACAGAAGAGATTAAAGTTAGCCGGGTGGTGGTGGCGCACGCCTTTAATTCCAGCACTCAGGAGGCAGAGGCAGGAGGATCTTTGTTAGTGTGAGGCCAACCTGGTCTACAAGAGCTAGTTCCAGGACAGGCACCAAAGCTACAGAGAAACCCTGTTTCAAAATACCAAAAAACCAAAAAAACATATCCACGATGAGATACTGAATAAAAAAATTCTGGAAAAAATTATACTTTAATATGAAAAAGAAAGAGCAAACATATTTCTTTATGGAGATGAAATACTAAAGATTAAGGAATTCTGGTACAACCACTCAAGGAGAGTACTTTGTTTCATAGGTGTCTTCCACCTGTTACTATATAAGCATTACAGAAAGAGTATTTCTCTATTTCTTTTATAGAACTATAAGGGAAATAACAGTTTTGTTGACTTACTTAATCAGGAATGTTGGCACATGCCTGTGATCCCTGCACTTAGGGAGATTGAGGCAGGATACTGACAAGTTCAAGGCCAACCTTGGCTCTACAGTGAGATGCTTTCTCAAAAAAAAAAAAAAAAACAGACTAAAACCTTATTTGATGTTAGCATGCAAGATAGATATATATGGGGATGTTGGAAGTTTGTGGAGGTACCATCACATACCTAGAAATATTAGATAATTCAAATCAATGCCCAACAATCTCTGTTGGTTTGACAGCACAAAGCTTTGGTATTTTAAAAGTAAATAATTGTTTTGTATCAAATACAGAACCATGGGGGATGTGGTGATACACAGTTTTAATCACGGGTAGAGGCAAATGGCTCTCTATAAGTTCAAGGACAGGCTGGTTTACATTGTTGTCTCAAAACAATATAAAAATAAAATCATGAATATTAATGAGCTATAATACAAGATATGATTCCCATGTGTAGCTATACATCGAATAAATAGTTCTTGATAGGCTCTGCTGTTGAAATAATGCAGTTGCATGGTGGTAAGTTGTATCAGTGAGTTTTTCTTACATTTTATGATTATTGTTGATTGACATGGGGGGTTGTTTGTTTTGATGTTGGTTTTGTTTGCAATAGGGTTTCAGTATATTGCATGAGTTGGCCAACTCCTGATCATCCTGCCTCATGCTAATACACTCTGACTTAGTTGCTTAAATTTTTTTTTCAGAAGAGTTGGGATTGATCCCAGGGCATTAATCAAAAGCTCTCCCACTAAGCTCTATCCCTAAGCTATACCTTATTTCTTTACATTATTTATTTTGTATATGTACAGTATGTGCTTGCCCGTGCATGAGGAGGAGGAGATGTCAATGTTGGATGTAATTCAGATCCTCTTGCTTGCACTAAACCATTTCCCCAGCTTTCTTGTCCCCATTCTATAATTTGAACTGACTATTTTTGTCTTGAAACTAATCTTTGATTTTATAGTGAAAATTTACAGGACTCTATTCAGTTTTAAAGTTTTTTTTTTTTATTTTTACGTGTATTTGTATGTTCCTGCATGTAAGTATGTGCATCATGTATCTGCTTGCTATCTGTGGAAGTCAGAAAAGCTCTTTGAATCTTCTGGATCTAGAGTTGCAGATACATATGTGCCAACATGTGGGTTCTGGGAACTGAACCTGGGTCCTCTGCAGGAGCAGACTGTGCTCTTAACTCCCGAACCAACTTTTTATTCCCATTTGGTTAGCTTTGAAAAGAATTCATTTTTATAAAAAAGAATGCTTTTGCTCAGAGGTTTCAGAATTTTAGTGTATATGGATAAGTAATTTTTAACTTTTATTATTTATATTTGTATGTATGTATGGTTGTGTGTGTGTGTCCTCATGTCCATGCACATGCATGTGATGGCACATGTGGAAGCAGAGGACAGTTTTCAGGAGTCATCTCTACTTTTTATAGTGTGTTTTGGAGCTGGAACTCAGATTGCTACACTTTGGTAAGCACCTTTAGCTGTGAAGACATTTCACTGGTTCTCAAGAGTTAATTTTTAATAGTTCATCAGTTGTCTTTATTTCTCTTTTGTTGGTCTTTCGCTTTTATATATTTTACTACTTTTTTACTATTGTTTGTAAAAACTTACTGTTTCAGAGGCCTGGCTTTTGTCAAACAGTAGCATAGAGAGTGGCCAAAACATGGTCATGAAGCGTGTGATTTTCATACTGAAGGCCTGAGAGAAAAGAGATTAATTTCATTTCAAGAGATGAACTTTAGAGTAGAGGACATACTGATTTCCTTTTTCCCTTTACATATATTTTTCTTTTAAAATACAGAAAACATGAAGCAATCACATTACCTTTCATTATCCTGTATACTAACTAACCTTAACAAACTGAACAGTCCCTGTGGACACCGAGACTCAGTATTTTTCTCGGATGTGTTATTAGCTTCAGAGCTAACAAAAAGAAAATAAAAACCCTTATAAATAATTTAAATACTTGTGTTAAAAATTTTTAGCATATATGTAGAACAAAAAGCCCAGAGGAACATATATTTGCAATTATGTGCAAACTTAAGTATATATTTAAATTGATGCTTTTTAATAATTCAATTTGGGGTGTTGTATTGATATTGTAGATTGATTTGTAGTGGTGGAAGGTAAAAATTACTATGTTTCTTTCAAGTATTCGCTACTGTAACCTCCAGTACATTGGCTGTTCATTTCTAACAAACACTTAATGAATTTTACCAGATGAATTTTCAGGGTTTATATTGTCATGATCATATGTAAATTATTGATTACTGAACCATGTAGCATGATTACTTTTTCTATTTTAGACATTTTTTTTTGCTAAATTGAGCTTTTTAAAATGTGCTTTTTTTCATGTTTTTGTTGTCATGAATTTATTCCCATGCTATCCTATAGCAAATCTCTCAGTTAGTAGTGTGTACTAAATATTTCCTTGTCAACTACATGAAAAGCCTCTCCTGGGACAGAGAGAGCCGAGGAAACAAGCTCCACCTGGGGCAGAAGCCAAGAGCAAATCCAGCCCTGGGAGCCAACCCAGTCTTGGGACACTGATTGAGCTGACGACCCGACTCAGAGCCCGCGACCTCCACTGGAACCGGAGTGGGACTGAACCAGCTACCCAGGACAAGGAGAGAACGGGCTCCACCAGGAGCAGAAGATAGGAGTCTACCCGGTCCCCAGACTCGAGTGGATCAGGATTGACCCAGCGACCAGATCCAGAGCGAGCCATCTCCACCAGAACAGGTCTAACTCCAAGCCAGGGATATCTACAAGAGGAGATCCAGATCAAGATTTACAGAAACAGATCAAAGCCAGCAGCCTAGACCAAAGTAGGCTTGAGACAGCAAACTCCAAGAGAGCAGATCAAAATACGGGAACACTAAGCTACCTCCAGGAACAGGAATAACCAATGAAGTAACTCGAACTGGGACACTGACTGTAACACTAGGAAAACCATCTTAGCTTTTGATCTACTGACACATAAGAAATTATTCAACAGAATCTTAGACACCACCATCCACACCTATTAGAGGAAAAGATGAGAAGAAAAGGTAGGATCACAAGCTACACCACAAGGAACAACACAATACCAGTGAAACCCAAAGACCCTACAAAAGTAAGCCCGGAACAACCAAATATGGATGACCCAGAAGAAAATGACCTAAAAAATAACCACAAGAGAATATCTGAAATTATTAAAGATAATTGAGAAATTACCTTAAAGAAATGGAAGAAAAAACAAACAAAAAGTTGGAAGATATCACGAAATCACTTAAAGAAAACCAAGAAAAAGCACTCAAACATATAACAGAAACTATTCAGGTCTTGAAAACTGAGATAGAAAAAATAAAGAAAACACAAGCAGAAGGAATTATAGAAACAGAAATCATGAGGAAAAGAACAGGAACCACAAACGCAAGTACAAACAACAGAATACAAGAAACGGAAG